>CAUYQV010067500.1:0-34906 GCA_963574575.1 Galagoides demidoff
TAAGGCGCCAGCCACATACACCTAAGGTGGCGGGTTCAAATCCCCAGCCCGGGCCCGCCAAACAACAATGATGGCTGCAACCAAAAAATGGCCGGGCGTTGTGGCGGGCGCCTGTGGTCCCAGCTACTTGGGAGGCGGAGGAAGGAGACTCGCTTGAACCCAGGAGTTGGAGGTTGCTATGAGCTGTGATGCCATGGCACTCTACCCAGGGGGACAGCTTGAGGCTCCGTCTCAAAAAAAAAGAAAACCTGAATTCTTCCATAATGAACAAACAAGGGGCAGTCTTCCAAGTATTCTGTGTCACCTAATGGATGGAAAAGATGCTTCCACATGAAATAAAAGTTAAACTTTTTGTTTTATAGAAGACTTCTATTATAAGAATGATTGAACTTGGGGGGAAGTAAGATTTGTCTTTAAAGTTATCTTATATCTCTCTTGCATGAAGCTTTTTCCTTTCTCCTTGGACCTATCAGTATAAGCTGAATTGATTCTCTTAACCTATCATAAACTGGGAAAAGTCAAGGTTGGAAATAACTTTCACAAAGCCAAAGAATTTTTTGCCAGAACTACATAGATTTGGAAAATGAGGAATCCCAGTAAATTCCAAGTAACCGTTTGTTCCCACAGAAAAATAAAACTGATTTGTTCAGTTTTGGAATGGATGGACTTTTCATTTGACTTAGCCAACAGAATTATGAAGCTTAGTTACTTTAAGCCACAACCCTCACAGCAGCTAAAAAACATTTATCAAGAGTGTGCTTCTGCAACCAACAGGAAGTTTTAATAAGTTTTCTGAGTTTTCAAAAGAAAACTAGTGTTTCTTAAGACCCCCGTATGACCACCTAGTCATTTTACTCCTTGAATACTATGCAGCAAAGCCTATGAAGTAAGACAGAACTGGTTTTTAATACAGATTGAATAACCACCAGCTGCCTAATAGCGTTTAACTTCTCTAAGCTACAGTTTCCTCAACTGTAAAAGAAGACAACCATACTCTGTTTTGATGACTACTTCAGAAACTTATAAAAGAGATGATCATACATATTAAAAGTAGCAGAAACCAAACTTATACAACTTTTTCGGTAAATAGTGAAGGAAGAAACACTTCCTTAGTCATTGCAAAAGGCCAACGTAAACCTAATACAAATACCTACCACAGACACAACAAGGAAAGAAAATCACAGATTATTATTTCTCATGAACATAGATAAAAACTTCTAAAATTAAAAGAATAATTTAGTAAGACAAACCCAGCAACATATAAAAAGAGTAATATATATAATCAAATGGTATTTATTCTAAAAATAAACATTAATTTAACATTCAAAAATAAACCAAAGTAATACATGGGCACAGTGGTGCATGCCTATAGTCCCAGCTACTCAAGAGCTGAGGCAGGAGGATCACTTGAGCCCAAAAGTTCAAAGCTGTAGGACACAATGATCACACCTGTGAATAGCCACTGTACTGCAGGCTGGGTAACAAAGAGAGACTTGCTCTCTAAAAAAAATAGAAGTGAAAAAAAAATTAACTTACCATATTCACAAAATAAAGGATAGAAATCCTAGGTTTACCTCAATATATGCAGAAAAAGTATTCAATAAAATTTAATAGTCATCTTTTTAAAAACTCTCAATAACCTATGAATAGGACTTTTTTATTCCCACAGAAGTTATCTATTACCAATAATAATAATAATAATAATAATAATAATAATAATAAACCACACACAAACCTTCTACAACTAACAACAATATAAATGGTAAAATACTGAACACTTTCCCCCTGAGCTTAAAAAGAAAAGAAGATTGTCCACTATTATCATTTTTGTTCAATATTATATTGGAGGTTCTAGACAAGGAAATAGTAAAAAAGTAAAGATCAAAAAAAGTAAAAGTGTCTTTACAGATAACATGATTATATACATAGAAAAAGGATCTATAAAGGAATCTACACATAAACAACTACAATGAATCAGTGAATTTAGTAAGATTGTCTGCTATAAGCTTAAAATTTTTCTATGATTTTCCATATACTACTATTAAACAAGTGGAAAATAAAATTTATGAAACACCACTTATAAAATAAGATATGAAAGTTAAAAAGCAAGGAATAAGTCTTATATAGGTAAGACATCTAACTGAAAACTAAAAAATGAGAAAAAAATTTAAAGATGCAAAAAAAATGAATAAAATATATCAAGTTCATAACTAAATATTCAATATTGCTATAATATCAATTCTTCCCAAATTAATCTCTGTAGATACAATGCAAACGAAATCAAAATCCCATTAATTCTTCTTTGTAGAAATTGACAAGTTAATCCTAAAAATTACACAAATACATAAAGGTCCTAAATTAGCCAAGGAAATCTTTTAAAAAACAAAGTTGAAGGACTTACAGTACTGAATTTTAAGATATATAATGTTTTTAAAAAGATACTATCAAGTTGTAGTGTGACAACAGCCAAAAAATGAACAAATGAAACAGAGTCCTAAAATAGATCTACACATACACAGTCATGTACACATACACCTTTTATGAAAAAGATAACATTACAAATCTGAAGGTGAAAGACAATATTTTTAATTAACGGTACTAGAACATTGGAAACCAGTAAAAATAATGAACCTTAACCCAAATTTCATGCCATAGAGAGAAATTAATTATAGATCATACAAGTCAGCAGTTAACCTGTGGGTCACGACCCCTTTGAACTATATTAAAGGTTCGTGGCATTAGGAAGGTTGAGAACCACCGATATAAGTAAAAGTGAAGGATAAACCTATAAAGCTTCTAGAAGAATATTCAGGACAATATTTTCATGATCTTATTGTAAGCAAAGATTTTTAAAATTAATATTCAAAAACCACTTATCTACTAAAGCAAAAAATAAGTTGAACTTCATTGAAATTACTAATTTTTATTTCCCAAAAGATATCATTAAGATTAAAAAAAAAAAAACAAAGAAGACAATACTTTTGATACATATATCCCACAAAGGTTTTGTATCTAGAATACATCAGGAATATTAAAAAACGACTATAAATCTATAATAAAGAAAACAACAATCCAATGTTATAAATGGGCAATGATCTAAAGAATAATTTCACAAAAGAGGCTGTCCAAACAGCTGATCAGTGGCTGGTGCAGTGGTTCATACCTGTAATCCTACCACTCTGGGACGCCAAGGTGGGAGGTCAAGACCAGCCCAAGCAAATGTTTCCAGACCTCATCGCTGCTAAAAACAAAAAAATCAAGCAAGCGCACTTAAGAGGCAGAGGCAGGAAGATCACTTGAGCCCAGGCATTTGAGGTTGCAGTGAGCTATGATGACACTACTGCATTCTAGCTGGACTCTATTAAAAAAGAAAACTCAAGGATCGTCAGCATCAAAGAAATACAAATTAAAATAACAATGAGACACAACTGGGAAAACACTTCATACTTCACTCATTCAAAGCTGTTCATATGAATGTGGAGCAAGTGACACTCTCACCTATATCCACTAGGTGAATAAATTGGCACAACCCTGGAACATACTTGGGAGTTTCTACCAAGGTTAAACATATACCTTATAACTCAATAAATCTACTTCTAGTATACAGCCACCAAAAATTAATATATATGTCTACCAAAAAGATAAAGAAGAATATTCACACAGCTTTATTCATAACTACCTCCCAAAATAAAAATAATACAAATATCTATAAACTGGAAAATGAACAAAATGTGGTCCATTTATACTATGGAACACTAACCTGAACTAAAAAAACAACAAACTGGTAATACATCTAACAACATATTAACAGATGAATCTTGTAGGCATTATTTGCAGCAAATGAAGTCAAATAAAAAAAGATTAATAGCACATAATTCAATTTACATGAAATTAAAAACAGGAAACACAAACTGATGAAAACAGAAGTCAGAATATTGGTTACCTACAGAGGTAGTAACAACTCAATGGGTGAACCAAAGTTTCTTCTGGTGGGCTGGGAATATTACATATTTGGATTTGGGTGGGGATTACACAGGTATACCTATGAAAATATTTATTGAGTGATGTATGTATATATATCACTTAAATATTTCAGATTAGTGTACTTTAGAATATTGTACATATGGCTGAATTTAAAAGTTCTTTAATCTCCAAATTAAAGAAAAAAACAAGTTTAAGTCTGGAATTTGGAGGTATGCTCAGGTAAGAAAGGTATTTAATAGAGGAGTTGGTCATTTTACAACTTATCTGGTTCACATAAAGGCATACATAATAAATATAAACATACCTCAGATGTTGCAGATTCAGTTCCAGAACAAATATCTCAATACCACATGAATTTTTTTGTTTCCCATGAATAAAAAAGTTATATTTACATTGTACTATAGTCAACTAAGTGTTCATTAGCATTATGTCTTTAAAAATGTATATATCTTAATTTAAAAATACTTTATTGCTAAAAAATGCTAATGATCATCTGAACCTTCAGTGACTCATAATCCTTTTGCTGGTGAAGGGTCTTGCCTTGATGGTGATGGCTGCTGACTGATTAGGGTGGTAGTTACTGAAGGCTAGGGTAGCTGTGGCAATTTCTGAAAATAAGACAACAATAAATTTACCACATCGATTGACTCTTACTTTCATGAAAGATTTTGGTGTAGGAATGCAATGCTGTTTGATAGCATGTTATCCACAGAACTTGTTTCAAAACTGAAATCAAACCTTTCAAACCATGCTACAGCTTTATCAACTAAGTTTATGAAATCTTCTAAATCCTTCATTGTCATTTCAACAATGTTCACAGCATCTCCCCTTTCTCTGCTCAGCCATAAGAAAAAAACCCTCAAGTGTCCAAGTTTTATCATGAGATTGCAGCAATTCAGTTACATCTTCAGGTTCCACTTCTAATTCTCTTGCTAGTTCCATCACATCTGCAGTTACTTCCTCCTGAAGGTCATCCATGAGGGTTGGAATGAACTTTTTCCACACTCTTATTAATGTTGATATTTTGAACTTCTCCCATGAATCACAAATGTTCTTAATGGCATCTGGAATCCAATCCAGAAAGTTTTCGATTCACTCTGCTCAGATCATCAAGGAATCACCATCCATGACAGCTATAGCCTTATGAAACGTACTTCTGAAATAGTCAGACTTGAAAGTAGAAATTATCTTTGATCCATGGGCTGCAGAATAGATGTTACGTTAGCAGTCATGAAAATGACACAAATCTTTTTGTACAGAGCTCCTGAGCAGCCAGTTTCATTGCCAATGATCAAGTACTACTTCGAAAGGAATCTTTTTTTTCTTTGTAGTAAGTCTCAACAGTATGCTTAAAATATTCATTGAAACATACTATGAACAAATGAGCTATTATTAAGGCTTTGTTGTTCCATTGCCAGGGCACAATAAGAAAAGATTCAGCAAAATTCTTAAGAGCCCTGGAATTTTTAGAATGGGAAATGAACATTGGCTTCAACATAAAGTCACCAGCTGCATTAGACCCTAGAAGACTCAGCCTATTCTTTGATGCCAAGCACTGACCTCTCCCTTCTAGCCATAAATGTTCCAGATGGCATCTATTCCAATAGAAGGCTGTTTTGTCCATTGAAAATCTGTTATGTGTATTTAGTGTAGCATATCTTCCTCAACTATCTTAGCTACATCTCCTGGATAGCTTATTGCAATTTCTCCCTCAGCATTTGCTGCTTCACCTGCAGGTTTATCTTGGAGGCAGCTTCTTTCCTTAAACCTCATGAACCAATCTCTGCCAGCTTTTAACTTTTCTTCTCTAGCTTCCTTGCCTCTCTCAGCCTTCATAGAAAATGAAGTAAGTTAGGATTTTGCTCTGTATTAGACTTTGACTTAGGAAATGTCATGCCCTATTTGAGCTTCTTTCCAGACCACTCAAACTTTTCTCCATATCAGCTTATAAGACTGCTTTGCTTCCTTATCATTCATTTCTTCACTGGAGTAGCACTTTTAATTTCCTTCAAGTAACTCTGCATTCAAAATTTAGCTAACTATTTCGCACAAAGTTCTAGCTTTCAACCTATTTTTGTCTTTCAACATGCTTAACTCACTAAGCTAAGACATTTCTAGTTTTTCACTTAAAGTGAGAAACATTTCCTTTCACTTGAATACTTAGAAGCCACTGTAAGATTTTATATATATGTGTGTGTGTGCATATATATATATATATATATTTTTTTTTTTTTTTTTTTTGAGACAGAGTCTCACTATGTTGCCCTGGGTAGAGTGTCATGGCGTCACAGCTCACAGCAACCTCAAACTCTTGGGCTTAAGCAATTCTCTTGCCTCAGCCTCCCAACTAACTGGGACTACAGGCACCCACCACAACACCTGGCTATTTTTGGTTGTAGTTGTCACTGTTGTTTGGCAGGCCCAGGCTGGATTTAAGCCCGCCAGCTCTGGGGTATGTGGCTGGCACTTTAGCCACTGAGCTATAGGCACCAAGCTGCCACTGTAAGATCATTAATTGGCTTAATCTCAATATTGTGATGCCTCAAGGAATAGGGAGCCCTAAGGAGAAGAAGAGAGATGGGGAACCGCTGGTTGTTGGAGCACTTAGATCACACACCATATTTATCAATGAAATTTGCAGGCTTCTATAGGTGTGATGGATTGTGGTGCCCAAAAATAATTACAATAGTAATATCAAAGATCACTGATCATAGATCATCATAATAGGTACAATAACAATGAAAAAGTCTGAAATATTGCAAGAATTACCAAAATATGATACAATGAGCAAGTACTGGTGGAAAAAATGGTGCCAATAGACGTGCTCGTCACAGGGTTGCCACAAACCTTCAAACTGTTAACAGTGTATCTGTGAAGCACAATAAAGTGACACATAATAAAATGAGATATGCCTGTAATAAGAAATAAGGTTATAAAAAGAAGAGCTAACAATTATTCAGAGTTGTTAGTATCTCAAGTATTATGCCAAGGCTATACCTACACATACACAACCACACATAATCTTATTTAAACCATGCAACAAACCTATGAAGTAGGTACTAGTGTTAAGCAATAGTTTTAGAGGTGAGAAAGCTGAAGTAAGGAGACATTACTTCTTTTAAACCTTAAATGACTTTATCTTAGCAAACACATCTTTTGTGTCCTATCTGGCTTTCTTTAACCACACTATCTAAAATATCCTCCTCCACAACTTTTCATCATCTTACTCTCCCTTACTTTTCTTCACAACACGCATTACTATCTGATTATATGTTAAATATTACTGTATTTATTTGCATATTTTCTATCTGTCCTACTGGAAAGTAAGTTCTATGAAGGCATAGAATTTTACATGTTGTTCACTGCCCTATCCCTAAGCACAAATCTGTGCTTGACATAAAAATGAACACTCAATAAATACTGATGAATGAGATGGAGAAGGGAATAAAAAATATCCTACTTGATAATCAATTCTGTACCCTTTACCATACCATCTATAAAACTAAGAAAAAATAATCTTATTCTGTGTTTTGTATGGTCATCAGTTTATATAACTTTATAAAAACCTTGAAATATATTTAAATTGATTTTGGACAACCATTTGATATAGTCAAAGAAAAATTTAGAATACTAAATTTAAAGTAATAAACTAATCAGATAATTATCTTCCATTTATGTCATGAAAGAAACAGTTCATTTAAACATCTAAACACAGGAAGAGTGGGGAGAGAAGGAGGGAGGAGGATTGATGTCCTCTCACCTAACAGGCACAGAATAAGGGTGTGTGGCACACCTAAGTAAAGGGCAACAACTACAATTTGTTCTCTGTCTAACAGACTCAGAAAATGTGGCCTAATTGTCTATATCCTCATATCAATCTAAAATAAATAAATAAACATCTAAATGCAAATCTTTATAAGTTGTGTTACATTAGACCAAACTAAGCATAAAATATGTTGTGATTTAAGAAAGAATTGGAGTCACCAGCATGAAAACCAATTATCGTATTGTACTCAGTACTAGTACAATGCTAATATAATGATAACCAAACCACCTTCATGGAATTCCACTATTAGATGCACTCCAGTGTTTTGATCCAATTTTCTCTTACTTCCCTGATCTGACACCACTCTCTCTGCTCTGCTTTACTCTCCCTTGCTATTACCTCTAATTTTTCCTTCTGTGCTATTTATGTTTTCTCTTTGTTTAACATATTTAGATTTCCACCTATCTTTGAACCATACACATACACATAAAATCTCTGGATTTTGCTTTCCTCAAACACTGCTGGCTCCTGCACAACACTGCCACTTTCCTTAAAAAGTTTACAACCTCCACTTCAAATTCATATTCACTATTGAAAAGCATCAATAATCCCTTAATCACAAACTTTTCCTTAAAAAATCACTACTTTTCCTTAAAAAGTTTACAACCTCCTCTCAAATTTATATTACATTATTAAAAAGCATCAATAATCCCTTAATCACAAAATCCAACTGCCTTCCTTAGCTCCCTCAACACATCATTTAAAACAGAACACATCCTCAGCTGTGCACCTGTAAGCGCCAATGGTTAAAGCGCCAGCCCTGTGCATTGGGGTTGGCAGATTCAAATCGGCCTGGGCCTGCTAAACAAAAACAAACGAACAAAAAAAGGGCTTGAGCACAGTGGCTCACGCCTGTAATCCTAGCTCTTGGGAGGCTAAGGCAGGTGGATTGCCTGAGCTCACAGATTCAAGACCAGCCTGAGCCAGAACGAGACTGACCTTGTCTCAAAAAATAGCAGGACACTGTATGGGCGCGTGTAATCTCAGGTATTTGGGAGGCTCAGGCAAGACAATCACTTGAGTCTACGAGTTTGAGGTTTTCTACCCAAGGCAACAAAGTGAGACTGCCTCAAACACACACACACACACACACACACACACACACACACATCCTTCTGTAATTTGTCTCCTCTTAACTTCCATGATTATATGATTCTGTGCCTCCCAGATTTTATTGGGCCTGAACTTCATACAACTGAAGGGTCCTATTTAAGAAAAAAGAAAGGCAAGTTACAAATATATAACTAGGTGAAAGCAAAACACCACAAGCATAAAAAATCTGGAAAAATAAAATTTTTTATCAATAAAAACACACTTCTAGAATACTTTTTCCACATTTTTAGTGCATATATTTTATGATCTCCTTTTTACATGGCAATGATATGTAGAATTTTCTACAAAGGGACAGATTTAAAAAATGAAAAAACTAAGTTATTATTATTTATATTTTAGAAAATATTCTTTTAGGTTCACAAACTGTTACTGGTAATGTCATATAAAATTTTAGTATTGCTTTCAAATTTAGAAAAACTTGTATCACTGTTTTCATTCATAAGCTATCAAATTTGGAAAAAGTTTTTCCAGACCAGCTTCTGGCCTGGTATGTTTCAAAATTTCTCCTACTCCACCATATACTTCTAATGTCAGGCACTTTAAGACATGTCCATATCACCATATGATCTGCATCTCGGTGTCATGATAATGAGGAAGCAGAGTGGGTAACAAGAATATTCCTAAATATCATTCCCATACCAGAACAGTAGCCAAAACTTAACTATACTCTTAAGTGACATTTACCACATAAATATATGCTACCCAGACTAAACATAAACCCAATTCAACTTCTCCTTAGCTGGATCCCTAAATTGTCTGATGCCATTCCTATACTACATGACATAAGGGTAAGATAAGAACTTAAAGAAATAATAATTCTTAAATACCTTACTTTTATAAATCCTGCAGAAACATAGGTATGTGAATACCCTCCTCCCAAAGCCTTAGAAGTAATGTGCACAAGTAGCAGATCCTGCTTAAATTTAATTAGCTTTGATATAAATCCCCATATCCTGGTACTCTAACTCTGTTTTCTTCACTGTCTCCTGTTTGTCATGCCAACCACTAAATATAGGTACGTGCCATAATCCTGGCCTTCTAAAACCCTACACAATGTAGGTATTTCCCAAAGTCACTCTGTCAATTTTTTAATTATATACTCCTTATTCTTCCAATTGCTTTCATTCCCAAGCTTCAACTATGACCTTCTAAAACAAATAATCTCTGTAGAATTTAGAAACTGGACTATCAACTTCATAGGCAAGGCAGATGCCAGTCTCATGGTCTGCATGAATTCTAAGCCTTAAATCTTCAGGAACAGAGAGCAAGCCTTCAATAAAACACGCTAAATAACTTCTACAGTATAACTCTTGCCTCATTCTTTTTCCAAATCCAAGCCTGCCATTTCTAACTGCCTTCTGGCCTTTTCCATCTAGATAATTTCTGCCTCACCCCCCAAGAAACAAATAAAATCCCCTAATAATTGGAGTACTCTGAACTTCAGTCAATGATACATTCTAAACTCTTAATAATTTTCATAGTAACAGTTAAGAAAATGAAGGTACAATTAAATTATACCCCTTAATCAAGACAATTCCAAATTATTCTACCTCTAATTGCTTGAACATCCCTCTTTAAAACAAGTCATATGGCTGATGAACAATGCAAATCTACTTGTAGTAACTTATGTGGAATCACACTCAGTGCCTTACACAAAGATACCAAAATTAGAAAAGTCAATATCTAATTGCTAGTTATCAAAGATAAACAAAATACTTTTGAAAAAGGAAATAATATGTATACCATGGAATATTATTCAGCCATCAAAAAATATAGAGACTTTGCATCTTCTTATTAACCTGGACAGAGTTGAAACACATTCTTTTTAGTAAAGTATCACAAGAATGGAGAAGCAAGACTACAATATACTCAATACTAATAGGAAGCCAGCAGACAATCCAATAACAGATTGTCCATTACGCCCATGTAAGAGAAAAACTCAAATCAACTCAAGATGGGGGCAGGGGAATGAGAAAGCAGGGAGAGGGATGGGGATGCTCCCACTTTATGGGCACAATGTTAAGAGTATGTGGCACACTTCTTGGGGGCAGGACACAATTATAAGAGAGACTCTACCTAACAAATGCAAACATTGTAACCTAATTCTTTATACCTGCAAATTAATCTGAACAATAAAAAAGAAAAGAAAAGAAACACACTAAGAGTAAATGTCAATGACAAATAACAATAAATATGATTATATACATAAAATTTGTATACAGACTATACTCAGACAATACAAAGCACATATTCAATCATGTAGCCCTGCTCCACTGAAAGACCTCATTGTCAACACACTATTAAATAAAAGTTCCCAAGCAAATAAGACAAACTGCTGACATAAGTGTTAGCATTTACACACAGATATTGACATATGTCTATTTGCTCTCAGTTGCCAGGATTCCATGCATCCATTTTTCTCTAAGCTTGAAAACATGCAACTCTTTGATGTTCTGAAGTTTCCACTGTTAAACAAAAGATTGATGGACTGCATAATATATAAATATTTCAAATTCAAATCTCTAATTTCTTAAAAATGCTCACATTTTTCCTATGGTAAAAGTAGAAATGAAAGTGAAAAATTTAATTTCTTTATCAAAAACACCACCACAACTAAATTCTAACAAAATGAAATGAAATGAAAAACTACACACTTTCATATTACTGTCACAGAAATAAAATGCTAAGTGCAGTGTTAGAATAAAATATCTTCTATCTATTCATAACCTTTTAGGATCCATACAATAAAAAGTATTGTTCACAATACTTTTGTAACTATAGTTTATATTATTCAAAAAAGGAAACTATGTGGTGATCTATGAGTAAATTCCTAAAGATACTTCCAATTAGCATCTATTTCACCATAAAAATTATGATCTTAAAGTTATATGCTATATATACTGCTAAATAAATGGAACAAATGTATGTTATCCATTTAACCTGTGAGAGAAGAGGCAACAAGAACAGTTTGCTAGGCAAATAAAACAGAAACAGTGGCAACCCCAAAACTATTTTTTCTAGCTATCATCTTATCTCAAATTATGGACCCACTGGAAAGTTCCCCCAAGAACATCCATTTGCTCTTCGTACATTCCAAGTATGATGCATTAAATGGGCTTGAAATATCTTTGGGTGACAAAAAAATTAATCAAATTTTCAAGAAAATCTTCAGAAGCATAATGCTTGATATTAAATGAACACAATTCTACTATCTTCCTAATAGCGTAAAGCAATATTTCCCACTTGCTTTCTGCCATTTAAATATTTTTCAACTTTCGAGGGATTCTGGGAAAATGACCGTTGACTGGTAGCAACCTTCATCAGAGGCTCCTGAACAAAGGAACGAAAACCAAACAGGCCAGAATCAGACTCTATGAAGCCAAAGACAGGGAGCTGAGCCAAGAAAGAAGTTCGGCAAGCTGTAACTCCAAGGAAGAGCATTCAGGAAAACAAATTACAGCACATACAAAGCCTATTGACTAGAGGATGGAAGACCCCTCCCCCAAGCAGGCCTGCTACAGGCTATCTGCGGCCGCTAAACTCCAGGTCTCTTTCTTCAGGGAGGTCCCACTTATGAACCTAGACACCACCCCGCCAGACATAAAATTGAATATTTCTTCCCCACAAGTCCAAACTCCCAGTCTACCCTTTGCTCCTCACATGGCGGTCTGAAACTATGCCCCCTGCACAGCACAGAGTGTTTGGTTTTGTCCTGAGAGACCTGGGCATAGTGTGGACCACCAACTATCAGGACGAAATCTGTGACTAATGGGGAAGAAAGAGGGTGTGGGAAGAGAGGGACACCTGGTGGGAGGAGGAGCAGTCCCCTGGTTATGACTATGCCCACCCAGTGGTGGTGTTAACCATTGGTTTGGGCTGTGTCTGGTGGGACAGGGTACAGAACCCCTGGCTCTGACAGCACCCACAGCAGGAGAGTGGTTGCCCCATGTGGACTGAGTTTGGTAGACAAGGCTGGTCTCTGTTGGGTGCAAACAGAGGCTTAATAGGCGTGGACTACAACTGGAGAACAAGGGCGTGGTCTCCTGATTCCAACAGAACCCTCAAGCAGTGGCTTGCTAAGTGTGAACCAAGCCCTGAGGGCCAAGGCATACTCTACTGCCTCTAGCAGCGCTGGTGAGCAGAGGCTTACCAGGTGAGGACTGAGACCTACAGGCAGAGTGTGGTTCCCTGACTCTAACAGAGCCTGCGAACAAAGGCTTACCAAGCAGTGGACTGAGACTGGCAGGCGGAGCGTGGTCCCTGGACTCCAACTGGTCTGGCAAGCAGAGGCTAGCTGTGGGTGGACTGAGACCAGAGGGCAGGCCCGGTGCCCTGACTCCAACAGAGCCTGCAAACAGAGGCTTGCCAGGCAGTGGACTGAGACTGGCAAGAGGGGGCATAGTCCCCTGACTCCAACTGGTTTGGCAGGCACTCCTCCAGACCCTACTCCAGAGACTAGCTGTGTGTGGACTGAGACCAGTAGGTGAGGGCATTACCCCTGGCTCCAGCTGGACCTGTGAGCAAAGAAGCAGACAATAGTGTGGACTGAGTCTGGCAAGTGGGAGTATGGATCCCTGGCTCCAATTCTGCTTTGAATTCCTTTGTTTTGAATTGTCCTTGAATCCCTCTCTGCTGCCAGAGATAATTTGGTTGGAACTCATGTCTGGGGCTGTCTACTCTGGACATTCTGAGATTGACCTTTGAAGTTCTGTAGCGGAAAAGAACTGAAGGGTGGGGGCTGGGTGCCACAGCTGTCTATATCTCTTCACAGTTGAGATTTAAATCTAATAGGGTGGTTTCCTAGGATAGAGTAGTGTTTGGCTGAGATCAAAACAGAGCTAGGCTGCACTATCTCACAAAGCAGGTCCTCAAAGTCTCCAGCCAAAACTCTGAAAGGGGCCTTTTTAAGGTTATATGAGATAAGCCACAATTACAAAGCTTAGGGCTTTGGTAAGGAGCTATCTCTACTACCTGGGAACCCCAATTCAATCACCGTACTGGTTCTAATAAGCAAACAGTAGAAAATAAACATGGTACAGACTCAACAGAAGAACTTTGGCAACATGATTAACCAGAGTAGATCATCCCCCACAAAAGAAATGACAAAGGAGATATAAATGAGGATGCCATGCATAGACAAATGGCAGCAATATCAGAAACTGAATTCAGAATATGGATTGCAAGTAAGATAAATAGAATGGAAGAAAACATGGAAACTGAATTCCAAAGAGTAGTTCTAAAGTTATCTCAAGTCACCCAAGATATGGACATAATGAGAAAAGAGATAGCAGAGCTCAAGGAAATGAAAAAGTTAGTTGAGGAGCTCCAAAATACAGTGGAATCCCTCACTAATAGAGTTGACCAGGCAGAAGAAAGGATCTCTGAAACTAAAGATAAAGCTTTTGAACGTTCCCAAATACTCAAGGAGGTAGACAAATGGAGAGCAAAAACTGATCATTCCCTGAGAGAGTTGTGGGATCACTCCAAAAGATAAAACATTCATCTTATAGGAATTCCTGAAGAAGATGGTCCTAAAGGTACAGATGCTCTACTCCAAGAGATTTTTGAGGAGAATTTCCCAAACATTGCAAGAGATACAGAACTTCAGATAGCAGATAGTTTCAGAACCCCAGCAAGACTCAATCCAAATAAAGCATCTTCTGGACACATTGTGATTAACTTTGCCAAAGTTAAGATGAAGGAGAAAATTCTGCAAGCAGCCAGATGTAAGAAAAGCTGGGGTTTTTTACCTACAAAGGGAGAAATATCAGAATAACTGCAGATCTCTCAGCCGAAACGCTTCAAGCCAGAAGAAGATGGTCATCAACCTTCAATCTCTTAAAACAAAACAACTTCCAACTCAGGATTCTCTATCGAGCTAAACTGAGTTTCATTTGTGATGGAGAAATCAAATATTTTAATGACATAGACACGTTGAAGAAATTTGCCATAACTGAACCAGCTCTCCTGGATATTCTCAGACCCATTCTCCACAACAACCAGCACAATGGTCTACCTCCAAAGTAAACTCACCCAGAAATTTTTTGAACAAAACCCAACTTCCACAATGGTGAAAGGATTAAAAATGTCCACTGGACATCCAAAACTCATGACACCCAAAACATAACCAGGCTTGTCAATTCTTTCAATTAATGTGAACAGTTTAAATTGTCCTCTAAAGAGACACCGGCTGGCTAACTGAATACATAAACTCAGACTAGACATCTGCTGTATACAAGAATCTCACTTTTCCTTAAAGGATAAAATAGACTCAGGGTGAAGGAATAGACTTGTATAATACAGGCAAATGGAAACCAGAAAAAAGCAGGGGTTGCAATTTTAGTAGCAGATACAATTGGCGTTAAACCAACAAAGATAAGGAAGGTCACTACATATTTGTCAAGGGAAACACCCAACATGAAGAGATTTTGATAATGAACATTTATGCACCCTACCAGAATGCTCCTCAGTTCATAAAGCAGACCCTAATGGATATAAACAACTTGATATCTTTCTGCACTATAATAGTTGGAGATTTTAACACCCCTTTGACAGTTTTGGATAGATCCTCCAAGACAAAACTAAACAAAGAAGTATTAGACTTACACCTGACGCTAGAACAAATGGACTTTACAGACCTCTACAGAACATTTCACCCTAATAAAACTGAATAGACATTCTTCTCATCAGCTGACGGGTCATCCTCCAAAATAGATCATATCCTAGGACACAAGTCTAACTCAACAAATTTAAAAGTATAGAAACTATTCCTTGTATCTTCTCAGACCACCATGGAATAAACATTGAACTCAACAGCAATGGGAATCTCCATACACAAAGTCATGGAAGCTAAATAATCTTAGGCTCACTGATAACTGGGTCAAAGACGAGATTAAGAAGGAAATCACCAAATTTTTGTAACTAAATGAAAACAAAGACACAAATTGTCAAAACCTGTGGGATACTGCAAAGGCAGTCCTAAGAGGGAAATTTATAGCATTGGAAACCTTCATCAAGAAAACAGAAAGAGGTCAACAACTTAATGGATCACCTCAGGCAACTGGAAAAGGAAGAATATTCCAACTCCAAACCCAGCAGAAGAAAAGAAATAACCAGAATTAGGGCAGAATTAAATGAAATTCAAAACAAAAGAATCATTCAGAAGATCAACAAAACAAAAAGTTGGGTTTTTTGAAAAAATTAACAAAATTGATAAACCTTTGGCCAAACTAATCAGAAATAGAAAAGTAAAATCTCTAATATTGTCTATCAGAAACAATAAAGGAGAAATACCAGACACTTCAGAAATTCAAAAAATCCTCAATGAATGATTACTACAAAAATTATTATTCCCAGAAATATGAAAATCTGAAGGAAATGGACCAATACCTGGAAGCATGCCACCTTCCTAGACTCAACCAGAAAGAACTAGAAATCTTAAATAGACCTATATCAACCACTGCAATAGCATCATCAATCCGAAATCTCCCTAGAAAGAAAAGTCCAGGACCAGATGGTTTCACATCTGAATTCTATCAAACATTTCAAAGGGAACCAGTACCTATATTATACAACGTTTTCCAAATCATAGAAAAAGAAGGAATACTTCCCAACACATTCTATGAAGCAAATATCACCCTGATACCCAAACCAGGAAAGGATTCAACAAGGAAAGAAAATTATAGACCAATATCATTAATGAATATCAATGCAAAAATATTCAATAAGATCTTAGCAAACAGGATTCGACAACACATCAAAAAAAATTATACACCATGATCACGTTGGTTTTATTCCAGGGTTACAGGGCTGGTTCAACATACGCAAATCTATAAATATAATACACCACATCAATAAAAGAAAAAACAAACACCATATGATTCTCTCAATTGATGTAGAAAAAGCCTTTGATAATATCCAGCATACTTTCATGATCAGAATTCTTGAGAAAATAGGCATAGAAGGGACATTTCTTAAACTGATAGGCCGTTTACAGAAAACCCACAACCAATATCATATTGAATGGTTTAAAATTGAAAACATTTCCACTCAGATCAGGAATGAGTCAAGGATGCCCACTGTCTCCACTGCTATTTAACATAGTAATGGCAGTCTTAGCTATCGCAATCAGGCAAGAGTAGGGGGTGATCAAGGGTATCCAAACAGGGTCACAGAAGATCAAAGTCTCACTCTTCGCTGATGACATGATCCTATACCTGGAAAATCCCAGGGACTCAACTTCGAAACTCTAAGAAGTGATCAAGGAATACAGCAGTGTCTCAGGATACAAAATCAATACTTATAAGTTAGTACCTTTTATATACACCAACAATAGTCAAGCTGAAAAAATAATCAAGGACTCTATTCTTTTTACAATAGTGCCAAAGAAGATGAAATATCTGGGAATTTACCTAACAAAGGACGTGAAAGATCTCTATAAGGAAAACTATGAAACTCTGAGAAAAGAAATAGCTAAAGATGTTAACAAAAGGAAAAACATACCACGTTCATGGCTGGGAAGAATCAACATTGTTAAAATGGCCATACTACCCAAAGCAATCTACAGGTTTAATGCAATCCCTATTAAAGAACCATTGTCATACTTTCAAAGAACTTTAAAAAATAGTACTTCATTTTATATGGAATCAGAAAAAACCTTGAATAGCAAATACATTACTCAGAAATAAGAACAAATCAGGAGGTATCACATTACCAAACTTCAGGCTATACTATAAATCTATAGTGATCAAAACAACATGGTACTGGCACAAAAACAGAGAGATAGATTTATGGAACACAACAGAGAACCAAGAGATGAACCCAACTACTTATCATCATTTGATCTTCGACAAGCATATCAAAAATATTCAGTGGGGGAAGGGCTCCCTATTTAACAAATGGTGCTAGGGGAACTGGCTGGTGACCTGTAGAAGACTGAAACTGGACCCCCACCTTTCACATTAACAATAATTGATACTCATTGGATAAAAGATTTAAACTTAAGACATGAAACTTTAAAAATACCAGAAGAGAGTGCAGGGAAACTCGAAGAAATTGGCCTGGGAGAATATTTTACGAGGAGGACCCCCCCCCCCCAGGCAATTGAAGTACATTACCAAAAATACATTACTGAGATCTGATCAAACTAAAAAGCTTTTGCACAGCCAAGAGCACAGTAAGTAAAACAAACAGACAACCTTCAGAATGGGAGAAAATTTTTGTACTTTACGCTTCTGACAAAGGCCTAATAACTCGAATCTACAGAAAATTCAAACTAATCAATAAGAAAAGAATAAATAACCCCATTTCTATGTGGACAAGACACTTGAACAGAAACTTCTCTGATGAAGACAGGCACATGGCCTATAAACATATGAAAAAATGCTTATCATCCTTAATCATCAGAGAAATACAAATCAAAACCTCTCTGAGATATTATCTAACTTCAGTAAGATTAGCCCACATCACGAAATCCCAAAACTGCAGATGTTGGCAGGGATGCAGAGAGAAGGGAACACTTCTACACTGCTGGTGGGAATTTCAAGCTAATACAGCCTTTTGGAAAGAAGTTTGGAGAACACTCAAGGAACTAAAAGTAGACCTACCATTTGATCCTGCAATTCCTCTACTAGGTATATACACAGATGATCAAAAATTATTTTACAACAAAGACATTTCCACTAGAATGTTTATTGCAGCCCAATTCATAATAGCCAAGACATGGAAACAGTCCAAGTGCCCATCGACCCATGAATGGATTAACAAATTATGGTTTATGTACACCATGGAATGCTATGCAGCCATAAAAAAGATGGAGACTTCACATTTTTTATGTTTACCTGGATGGAGCTGGAACATATTCTTCTTAGTAAAGTATCCCAATGGAAAAAAAAGTATCCAACGTACTCGATACTACTATGATATCAATATATAACCACCTACACAATCATATGAATGGCAAAACATAACTATAGTCCATAAAGTAAAAGGGAAGAGGAGAGAGGGGGGAGGGGAGGGGGGATACTGGAGGAGAGGGGAACCTCACCTAACGTGCATGATGCAATGGTACATTTCAAAATTATTAAGAAATGAGTATAATTGTGATGGATGTGTTACTTGGTTCAATGTAAACATTTCACATTGTATATCAAAGCATTTATGAACCCCATAAATGCATCAATGTACAAAGTTACAATTTAATAAAAAATAATTAATTACAAAAAAATTAAAAAATAAAATAAAATAGAACTCTCCACTTTGAGTTGAGTGGCAGGCATGATTCTAAAAAATAATAAGAAGAAATAAATAAATATTTTTCAACTTTCATATACTTAAGAATAAAGCTTTCACACTATATTTTAATACTTAAATGATTCAAATCAATTCAACATAATTATAAATTAGCTGCAAATTTGTTGTTTAACTAAACATTTAAGAAATCACAATTTTATAATTTTTCTAATTATGAAAAGTTATATATCTTTACTACTTGAAAATTTATATTCTTCCAAAATAGGAATTTTATTCTTTTGATTTATTTATTTACTTGAGACAATGTCTCATTATGTCGCCCTGGGTAGAGTGCCATGGCATCACAGCCCACAGCATCTCAAATTCTTGGGCTTAAGTGATTCTCCTACCTCAGACTTCCAAGTAGCTGGGACTACAGGCACCTACCACAGCACCTCGCTATTTGTTTTTTTTGTTACAGTTGTCATTGTTGTTTGGCAGGCCCTGGCTGGATTCGAACCCACCAGCTCCAGTGTATGTGGCTGGTGCCCTAGCCACTGAGCTACAGGTGCCAAGCCAGGAATTTTTAGTAAGAAGCACCTTAAGTGGCTATTATCATTATTTTTGTTGAAATGTTCACCTTATTCATTCTCATATCAATACGTAAAACAGGGGTAGCAAGAAGATATTTTGATCACATTTAATAAAACCATCACTTTATTAAAAGGAATAAATATAACAAACTTGCATTTGGGGGGATTTTTGAGTTTTGTTTTGTTTCTGAAACAGAGTCTGCCTTTGTCACCCTCTATAGAGTGTCATGGCATCATAGCTCATACCAACCTCAAACCCTTGAGCTCAAGTGATTCTCTTGCCTCAGCCTCCTGAGTAGCTGGGACTATAGGAGCCCGCAACAACACCTGGCTATTTTTAGAGATGACATCTTGCTCTGGTTCAGTCTGGTCTCGAACCTGTGAGCTCAAGCAATCTTCTCACCTCAGCCTCCCCAGAGTACTCGGATTATAGGCATGAAACAGCACACCAGGCCCACGAGGCTTTTTAGTGTAAAAATAATTTTAATAAAAGAATGACACTTTTGGAGGCAGAGCCAAGAAATGGTGAACTACAGCCAGCTTTTTACAGAAGCTCCCGTCCAGAAGGAGACTTAAAGGATAGAAGTTTAGCAAGGGAGCTGATGGTTGGGAGCGGAGCGAAGAGAGAAGATTGAAGAGTGCACTTCAATCTTCCTGAGGCGAGCTGCGACCCCCAAAATACAATCAAAAGGTACAAGATCCACCACCAAGTGGACAGGAGTCCCCTCCCCCACAAGAAGGGTTTGCAGTTTACTCCATGCAAATAAACGAGCAGAGTTCAAACATTCTCCCACTTTAGCACACGGGAGAGACCTCCTAAAAACTGGACCTCCTACCACTGCTTGCATGCCACGGCACCCTCCTGCCAGGCATAAAACTGTAAAACTGTATATATTCCCCACCTGCAACATTGAACTCTGAGGAGTCCCCACCCACCCACCCCAAGGTCTGGAGGTTTGTTACCTATGTAGTCCAGATTCTTGGGCATCTCCACCAGAGAAGTGGAGGGGGAAAGGGCTGGTGTTGCTCTGTACTGACTGTGGCACAGGAGTGAGAAGAAAGTTGGCTTGGAGGAAGCCATACAGCAACAGTAGCATCCTGAGCTACAAACTGATGCCATTCCAGATAGGCAAGCCCCATCTCTCTGGGCAACCAGAGGTTCCAGACAGCAGCCACAGGCGGAAAGGACTTGGTAACTTGGTAACTTTCATAAGTAAAGAGATCATTAGCACCAGCCCTCAGGGGAATAGCTGAGACAAAGGCAGTGGGCGGGCAGAGGCAAGGATTGAGACCTGAGTATAAATTCTAATTGTTTGCTGCCCAGGGTTGAGTTCCTCATCACCTCTAGTGGCCTCTGACTTGCAGAGGAATCTAGCCAGGACAGAAGGCAAGGGGCTGGAATTAAGAGAATGCTCACAGACTAATTTAAACATGCAAGGCCCCCCTACTGGACTCAGATTTTCGGGTGATTTTGGTAGTCGTAAACCCCAGGAGCAGTTGCCTACTGGAGTGAATAGGGTCACAGACCTGGGGGATTATGAGTGACTGGGTGCAAGGTGGGGAAGGAGGTATTAACCTTCCCAGACTAACCTATTTACTGGGTGGGTCCCTTTGCCCTCACGGAGCACTGGAGCAAGTTATATCTGAGCTGCGAGCAGACCCCTCTTATCTAGCTGCCGGAGACATTTGAACTCTTCCACCTGAAACTGGTGCTGACTGGGACAACTGATTTGGACCCCTTAAACCAGGCAGAACACCCAAGGACTATTCAAAGGGGCACCCTGGGTATGGTTGAGGGAAGGTTTGATTTTCCTTGCTCAATAGTTGTTTGGGGGGGGGGGGGCGACTTAATTGCTGGTATTTCTACACAGCAGAGACTTCAACCAAGAGTAACTGAATCAGTAGAGTAGGACAGAAACCAGCTGAAAATAAGACAGAGCCACATAGCCCCACCACACCAAGCAGGTCCCCAGTCTCTCAGGCCTTAACACCGTATGGGTCCTTGACAAACCTCAGGGGGAAAAGTCAAATAGGGTAAAATAATCATGGGGCAGAATCAGCGGAAAAGCTCTGGTAATATGAATAACCAGAGTAGATCAACCCCCCCAAGAAAGGATGTGGCTGGTAATATGAATAACCAGAGTAGGTCAACCCCCCCCCAAGAAAGGATGTGGCAGACAAAACTGAAGATCCCTTTATAAATAGATGGCTGAGATGTCAGAAATTGAATTCAGAATTTGGATTGCAAATAAGATTAATAGAATAGAGGCAAAGATAGAACTAGAAATTCAAGGAGCAATCCAAAGGTTCACTCAAGAATTCAACAAATTCCAAGACAAAACCACCAAAGATTTTGAAACACTAAGGCAAGAGATTGCAGCCCTCAAAGATCTGAAAAATACAGTAGAATCTATTGGTAACAGAATGCAAGAGGCAGAAGAAAGGATCTCAGACGTAGAAGACAAAGCTTCTGAATATGTCCAAATGTCCAAAGAGGATCAGAAATGGAAAGCAAAAACAGATCATTCTCTCAGAGAGCTCTGGAATAATTCGAAGAAAACTAATATTCGCCTTATAGGAATCCCTGACGGCAACGAAGTTGCTTCGCAAAACACAGAGGCTCTTCTTTATGAAATTATGAAAGAGAACTTTCCAGATATGTCAAGAGATCCTGAAATTCAGATTGCAGACAGCTTCAGAACCTGAGCATGACTCAACCCGAATAAGACATCCCCCAGACACATCATAATTAACTTCACTAAAGTTAATATGAAAGAGAAAATCTTGAAAGCAGCGAGACGTAAGAAAACCATAACCTACAAGGGGAAGAATATTAGAAAAACTGCAGATCTCTCTGCTGGAACCTTTCAGGCAAGAAGAGTGTGATCATCAATATTTAATCTCTTAAAACAAAATAACTTTCAGCCCAGGATCTTGTATCCAGCTAAACTGAGTTTCATTTATGATGGAGAAATTAAATAGTTTAATGACATCCATGTGTTGAGGAAATTTGCCATAACTAAACCAGCTCTCCAGGATATTCTCAGACCTATTCTCCATAATGACCAGTGCAATCCTCCACCACAAAAGTAAACTAACTCAGAAACTACCGATCAAACTCTAACTTCTACAGTGGTGAAAGGATTAAAAACGTCCACTGGACTTTTAAACAACTCGATACCAAAAATTTTATTGGCCTTATCAATAATTTTAATTAATGTAAATGGCTTAAATTGTCCTCTACAGAGGCACAGATTGGCTGATTGGATACAGAAACTCAGACCAGACATCTGTTGTATACAAGAATCTCATCTTCCTTAAAAGACTCTGGGTGAAGGGATGGTCATCTATATTCCAGGCTAATGGAAAGCAGAAAAAAGCAGTTGTTGCAATTTTATTCACAGATACAATAGGTTTTAAACCAAAAAAAGTAACCAAAGATAAAGATGGCCACTTTATATTTGTTAAGGGCTATACTCAATATGATGAGATCTCAATTATCACTATCTATGCACCCAACCAGAATGCACCTCAATTTATAAAAGAGACTCTAACTGGCATGAGCAACTTGATCTCCCCCAGCTCCATCATAGTCAGAAATTTTAACACTCCTTTGGCAGTGATGGATAGATCCTCCAATAAGAAGCTTAGCAAAGAAATCTTAGACTTGAATTTAACTATTCAACTTCTGGACTTATCAGACATCTACAGAACATTTCATCCTAACAAAACTGAATACACATTTTTCTCATTAGTACATGGAACATACTCCAAAATCAATCACATCTTAGGCCACAGATCTAACCCCAGAAAATTTAAAGGAATAGAAATTATTCCATGCATCTTCTCGGACCATCATGGAATAAAAGTCGAACTCAGCAACAAGAATCTTCAGACTCGTACAAAAACATGGAAGCTTAATAACCTTATGCTGAATGATAGATGGGTCAGAGATGAGATCAGGAAGGAAATTACCAAATTTTTAGAACAAAATGATAATGAAGATACGAGTTATCAGAACCTCTGGGATACCACAAAGGCAGTCCTACGAGGGAAATTTATAGCATTGCAAGCCTTCCTCAAGAGAACGGAAAGAGAGGAAGTTAACAACTTAATGAGACATCTCAAGCAGCTGGAAAAGGAAGAACATTCTAATCCCAAACCCAGCAGAAGAAAAGAAATAACCAAAATTAGAGCAAAATTAAATGAGATTGGAAACAAAAGGATTATAGAACAGATCAACAAATCAAAAAGTTAGTTTTTTAAAAAAAATCAAAATCAATAAACCTTTGGCCAACCTAACCAAGAAAAAAAGAATAAAGTCACAACAGACCCTTTGGAAATTCAAAAAATCCTTAATGAATATTACAAGAAACTCTATTCCCAGAAATATGACAATCTGATGGAAATTGACCAATACTTGGAAGCACATCATCTCCCAACACTTAGCCAGAATGCAGTGGAAATGTTGAAAAGACCCATATCAAGTTCTGAAATAGCATCAACTACACAAAAGCTCCCTAAAAAGAAAGCCCAGGACCAGATAGCTTCACGTCAGAATTCTACCAAACCTTTAAAGAGGAACTAGTACCTATATTACTCAACCTTTTCCAAAACATAGAAAAAGATGGAAGACTACCCAACACATTCTATGAAGCTAACATCACCCTGATCCCCGAACCAGGAAAGACCCAACAAAAAAAGAAAATTATAGACCAATGTCACTAATGAATATTGATGCAAAAATATTCAACAAAATCCTTACAGACTCCAGAAACACATCAAACAAATTATACACCACGACCAAGTGGGTTTTATCCCACGATCTCAAGGATGGTTCAACATACGTAAATCCTATAAATGTAATTCATCACATAAACAAATTAAAAAACAAAGACCATATGACTCTTTTAATTGATGCAGAAAAAGCATTTGATAATATCTAGCATCTCTTTGTGATCAGAACACTTAAGAAAATTAGCATACAAGGGACATTGCTTAAACTGATAGAGGGCATCTACAGCCAACCCACAGTCAATATTGTATTGAATGGAGTTAAGCTGAAATCATTTCCACTCAGATCAGGAATGAGGCAAGGTTGCCCATTGTCTCCATTGCTCTTTAACATTGTAATGGAAGTTTTAGCCATCGCAAACAGGGAAGAAAGAGCGATCCAGGGTATCCACATAGGGTCAGAAGAGATTAAACTTTCACTCTTCACAGATGATATGATTGTATATCTGAAAGATACCAGGGATTCTACTACTAAACTCTTAGAAGTGATCAAGGAATACAGCAGCATCTCAGTTTACAAAATCAACATTCATAAATCTGTAGCCTTTATATACACCAACAGCAGCCAAGCTGAAAAAACAGTCAAGGACTCTACCCCGTTCACAGTAGTGCTAAAGAAGATGAAATATTTGGGAGTTTACCTAACAAAGGATGCGAAAGATCTCTATAAAGAGAACTATGAAACTCTAAGAAAAGAAATAGCTGAAAATGTTAACAAATAGAAAAGCATACTATGCTCATGGCTGGGAAGAATCAACATTGTTAAAATGTCCATACTACCCAAAGCAATATATAATTTTAACGCAATCTCCATTAAAGCTCCACTGTCATACTTTAAAGATCTAGAAAAAATAATACTTCATTTTATATGGAATCAGAAAAAAACTCAAATAGCAAAAACATTACTCAGGAACAAAAACAAAGTAGGAGGAATTATGTTACCAGACCTCAGACTATACTATAAATCAATAGTGATCAAAACAGCATGTTACTGGGACAAAAACAGAAAGGTAGATGTATGGAACAGAATAGAGAGCCAAGAGATGAATCCAGCCACCTACTGTTATCTGATCTTTGACAAGCTAATTAAAAATATTGAGTGGGGAAAAGATTCCCTATTTAACAAATGGTGCTGGGCTAACTGGATGGTGACCTGTAGAAAACTGAAACTGGATCCACACCTTTCACCATTAACTAAGATAGACTCTCACTGGATTAAAGATTTAAACTTAAGACATGAAACTATGAAAATACTAGAACAAAGTGTAGGGAAAACACTTGAAGAAATCGGATTGGGCGAAAATTTTATGAGGAGGACCCCTTGGGCAATTGAAGCAATGTCAAAAATACACTTTGGGGACCTGATCAAACTTAAAAGTTTCTGCACAGCCAAGAACATAGTAAATAAAAGTGGTTAGACAGCCCTCAGAATGGGAGAAGATATTTGCTGGTTATGTCTCCGACAAAGGTTTAATAACCAGAATCCACAGAGAAATCAAATGTATTAACAAGAAAAAAAACAAGCCATCCCATCTCAGGGTGGGCAAGGGACTCGAATAGAAATTTCTCTAAAGAAGATAGGCACATGGCCTACAGATATATGAAAAAATGCTCTCCATCCTTAATCGTCAGAGAAATGCAAATCAAAACTACTTTGAGGTACCACCTAACCCCAGTGAGATTAGCCCATATCACAAAATCCCAAAACTAGAGATGTTGGCGTGGATGTGGAGAAAAGGGAACACTTCTACACTGCAGGTGGGAATGCAAATTAATTCATTCCTTTTGGAAAGACATCTGGAGAACACTGAGAGAACTAAAAATAGACCTGCCATTTGATCCTGAAATTCCTCTATTAGGTATATATCCAGAAGACCAAAAATCGAATTACAACAAAGATACTTGTATCAGAATGTTTACTGCAGCCCAATTCATAATTGCTAGGGCATGGAAGAAGCCCAAATGCCCATCGACCCATGAATGAATCAATAAATTGTGGTATATGTACACCATGGAATATTACTCAGCCCTAAAAAAAGATGGACACTTTAACCTCCTTCATGTTTATATGGATGGAATTAGAAAATGTTCTTCTCAGCAAAGTATCTCAAGAATGGAAAAAGTATGCAATGTACACAGCCCTATTTTGAAACTAATTCATAACTTTTATAGGAAGGTCATAACTTAATTATAGCCTTAGAATATGGGAAGGGTGTGGGAGTGGGGAGGTGAAGGGGGTGGATGGGGGATGGGAGGGTGATTGGTGGGGTCAC
Source organism: Galagoides demidoff (assembly GCA_963574575.1). NCBI lineage: Eukaryota > Metazoa > Chordata > Mammalia > Primates > Galagidae > Galagoides > Galagoides demidoff. The sequence continues at coordinate 26,814 of CAUYQV010067500.1, forward strand.
CTCTATAGTTTATCTTACAAGTGTACAAGTAAATCTTTCTAAAAGCAGAATATGAATGTCTTAACTCAATAACTAAGAAAATGACATGAAGGTTATGTTAACCAGTTTGATGAGTGTATTTCAAAATGTATATGAAAACAGCACACTGTACCCCATGATTGCATTAATGTACATAGTTATGCTATAAGAAATAAAATTTTAAAAAAAGAATGACACTTTCAGTTAAATAAAACTGACTCATTTTTAAGTTGAATATAGATTGTAAGGTATTTTACAACTTACAGTAAGTATAAAGGTAATTCACTCTTTTTATCTTCCTTTTCAACTTTTAATTACTGATGAAAAAACTAGATATTTTTCTGTCATTTAAAATGTTTCCAGTTAATAAATAAATTAAATATATAAAATAAATTATTCTAAAAGAAAAAAACATTTCTTCTATTATCTTAAAAACTGACCACTATTTCAATAGCTTCAAATTAATTTGGGGGCCTAAGCAACTTTTACTAATCACTGACATAATTTTCTTTATGGTTTCAGCACTAGAAATTATACCTGTACTCTGAAGCTTATAAAATATGGTAGATTTAAACAATCAATTCTTCTATAAATTAAAGATGGAATCAAATAGATTTCTTTTTTAAAAATCATTTTATACATGTAACAAAATTTCACATGTACCCTATAAATTTACACAAATGAAAAACTATATGTTGTCATCAACATTTACAAATTGAGTATAAAGATTTCAGACTTAGGTATGAGAGATATGTATAACAGATTTCGAATGAACAACCTGTGTCCCCATCAGATTGAAAGAATGTTTTAAAAAAAATCAAATAAATACAAAATTCTATCAGGCAATGAAATGACTGGAGGACAAAGTTAGGTAAAAACTTGGTATTGACTGAATAATTTCCCCTACCTATATAAAGGATATCATTTAAATCATGCAACTTGGAAGTAGATATAGATGAAAATCTAACCTCATCTCTGGAGTATGTACTTATTTTAACAACCACAAAAGGGCTTACCATATTCACTTGTGGAACAGGCAGAATCACTCTGACTAGATCTGCATCACAGATCTCTAGCTCCTACTTCATGAGATATCTCAAATAATTTCAGATAACCAAAACCTACTTCAACTTCAATATGTTTACTGGTGATAACCATAAATTACCAGGAATCATAAAATTTAACTCTTGAAATATGAGTAAAAATGTTCCCTGCATGGTTGTCTTCTAAAACTGGAAAAGTTTGAAGTTAAATAAGGAGATGAATAAAACAAATAAATAGTAGGTTTGGCAAGAATATAGTACATACATATCCCATTCTGGGGAATGGGAGGCAAGCATAGATCGGTATAACTACTTTCAAAGCTTGTAAGACAATTTGGCATTTTCTTGCAAAACTCATACACATGCCCTACACAACCTAGCACATCTCTCCAGGGCAAGCATAAGAAATCTTATATATGTGCACAAATACATGTAGAGAATTGAAATTCTACAAAGTATGTTTTCTGAGTAGAATGAAATTCGACTAAAAATCAATAACAAAAAGATAGCAGAAATACTCAAAACTTTTGGAAAATAACTTCTAAGTAAACCAGAGTTCAAAAAGGAAGTTTAATGGAAAATTAGAAGAAAACTTGAAACAAGTAAAAATTAAAATACAACATATCAAAATTTATGACAAATAATAAAGTAGTGCTTAAGGGAAAATTTAAAATTTAAATGCTTATATGAGAAAATGAAAAAACCTAAAATCAATCTAAGCTTCCACCTTAACAAACCAGAAAAAGAAAAACAAAAATAAGCCTAAAGCAAGTAGAGATAAGGTACAGATGTAAACAAATAAACATACAGTAGAACCTCCATAGTTGACCATCTCTGTACATTGACCATCTCCTTAAACTGAGCTAATTCTCTTAGACTGGAGTTGCACCATATGTACTCAACAATATTAAAATGTCCCGCTCATCTAAAAACATAATTAAGAAAATGAAGAGGTAAGCAACAGACTGGGAGAAAATATTTATAATACATAATACATTATTCAAATGATAAAGAATTCACATCCATAATACAGTGACATGCCACATAATGACATTCAGGTATAGCTGTCATTAAAACTGTAGTACAATTATTTTTTTAAATAAATTTAATGTAGACTAAGTGTACAGTGTTTATAAAGTCTACAGTAGAGTACAGTAATGTCCTAGACTTTTACATTCACTCACCACTCACTCACTGACATATCCAGAGCAACTTTCAGGCCTACAAGTTCCATTTGTGATAAGTATCCTATATAGGTGTACTACTTATTATCTTTTATACCTTATTTTTACTACACCTTTTCTATGTTTAGATACACAAATACTTCCAGTGCATTACAACTGCCTACAATATTTAATACACTAAAATGCCATACAGGTTTGTAGCCTGAGAACAATAGGCTATGCCAAATAGCCTGAGTGTGTTGTAGACTATTCCACCTAGGTTTGTTTAAGTGTACTCCATGATGTTCATGCAAAGATGAAATTGCCTAACAATGTACTTCTCAGAAAGTATCCCTGTCATTAAATGACACATGACTAACATGAAGAATATTCATCATAAGAATAAAGAAATTGTGGCATAAAAATAATAATTGTGATATATTCATAAAATATGGTCATTCAGGGAACATAGTCACTGAATATATTCATATAAATGATATGTACAACAATATGGATGAATCTCAGAATGGTATACAGAGTAAAAGAAATCCAACACAGGGCAGTGCCTGTGGCTCAAAGGAGTAGAGCACCGGCCCCATATGCTGGAGGTGGTGGGTTCAAACCCAGCCCCGGCCAAAAAAAATATAAAAATAAATAAATAAATAAAAAGAAATCTAACACAAAAGAATGTGCAGTGTATGATTCTACTTTTAAGAAATTAAAGAACAGTTAAAACAAATCTATGGTAATACAAATTAGTAACTGGCTGTTTCTGAGAGGCAAGAAGGAACTGACTAGAAAAGAAATCAAGAAAATTATCTCGCATGAAAAAAAAGTTCTGTGTATCTTATTTTGGTTCATGTATATAACCATCAAAACTCATTGACTGGAACACTTTAGTCCATGCATTTTGTTGTATGCAAATTGTCTGAATATTTTTTAAAAGCAAAAAAGAAAATGATCAGCAACATTAATAAGAAAGAAAAAAATCTCTAAGATTGTAACAGAATAACTTCAAAGATTATGACTGCTCTTAAAAAACAGAGAAGTAGGTAATAATTTACCATCCAACTGGAGGAAGAAAAGATTGGTTCTCTTAAGGAGACAGTTCTAGAAAAAGAAACAGAGACTAAATCCTAAAAGGTTCTAAAGAACTTTTTCATCCTCAATTCTGACTTTGAGAACTTTAGGTCTACCTGATAAAAAATTATATTAACATACTATAACAACAAGGAAGAGCTATGAGAAATTCCTTATCCCAAACTGCTTTAATAGAAATGTTACACATCTGCATCTTGCTTGAGCAAGAGTGAGACCCCCATCTATACTAAAAATAGGAAAAAAAAAAAAGAAAGAAAGAAAGAAAGAAACTAGCTAGGCATAGTGGTGCACACCTGTAGTCCCAACTACTTGGGAGGCTGAAACAACAGGATCACTTGAGCCCAAGAGATTAAGGTTACTGTAAGCTATGACCCCATAGTACTTTACCCAGGGCAACAGAGTGAGACTCTGACTCTATAAATAAATAAATGCTTCAAAAATAAACAAATAAAACTTTCTCTTAGAATGTTAAATTGGCTCTCCATCCCAGTTGAAATTAGCATCCAGATGTCTCTCCCATACTGGAAGTACTATATAGAGCAGCCATCCTCAAACCGCGGCCCACCTAGAACATTTATCCAGCCCACCGAGTGTTTTTGCCACCACTGCCTGTCCGGCTTAGCACCCCACTTGTCCCGGGGCCCGCAGTCCGGCCCTCCAACGGTCTGTGGGACAGTGAAGTGGCCCCCTATTGAAAAAGTTTGAGGACCCCTGATATAGAGATTCAATCTTTTTCTTATTGGTATAAAAAGCAGAGTAATTTTTACCCCTAAATTCACGTTAAGTAGTTCAAATAGCAGTAACTACAGTCTGCTAAAAGTACACGCTGCAAACAAAAAGTCAAAATGAGTCCAGTTTTTGCTAGGACTGCCTGGCTAGAAATTACAGTTTTAGTCTCTCTTATAGCCAGCTGAAGATATGTGACTAAGTACCATCAGAAAGTGAGCAAAACACAACTTTCATACCTCACTTGTTTAAACTTAAATTCTTGCTCTGGACACTTTCTTTTCCCTTTCTCACTGACTGGAAAAGGACAATGTCCTAGCTTTGACCATGCATTTGAGAACAAGACTCTAGGAGATGGCAAAGCAACATGAAGGAAGGAACCCATAAAAGACCAATCTCCCTGAATGTGTGACCTGTTGTTATGTAAAAAATAAATTCCCATCTGCCACTGTATTAATGTATCTTGTTACACGTTTAGCCTTTCTTATAACTATTAGAGCAATACTTTCACTTACCGGTTGGGAGAAGTACGGAGAAGTAGGGAGAAGTATGTTTTTTAATTCTATCTCAAATCTAGCTTATATTAGTTACATAATTTACCTGTATCATTTATAATAACCATAGAAAGCCCTGAGTTCAGACAAAAGTAACTTTCATGAATTCATTTACTAGGAATTTATTAAGTGCAAAGTTAATACCTTAGTGCTATAGTTTCTCTATGACACTAAGGATAAGGTACACAGCAGAGGGATAAGACATTGTCCTTAGGCTTAAGAAACTCAGAATCTAATGAGGAAGATAACTATATACCTAACTAAAATACAAGGTAAAGATACTTTAACAGCAGTATTTGTTAAACACTATAAAATACTGTTAAAAGTACATTCCAGCCGGCGCGGTGGCTCAGGCTTATAATCCCAGCACTGTGGGAGGCTGAGGAGGGAGAATCACTAGACCTTAGGAGTTCAAGACTCACCTGAGTGAGAGTGAGACCCTGACTCATGAAAAAAATGGAAAAACCCAGCAGGGTGCAGCAAGTGCCTGTAATCCCAGCAGCTTTTGGAGGCTGAGGCAGCAGGATGCCCACAAGCCGGAGTCTAAGGTTGCAGTGAGCTACCAAGCCACTGCTCTCTGCTCAGGGGCATAGGGTGGGACTCTGCCTCAACAAAAAAAAAGAAAAAGGACATTCCATCCACAGAATCAGCAAGGAGTGGTGGTAAGAGAAAGTCACCTGAGATAGTCCAAGCCACTATTATCTCTCACTTGGGCAACTGCATTTTCCTACTTCTCCTCTAGCTAGTCTCTACTAATAGCCCACAAACAAGTCAGAATTATCTTTTTAAAATATAAACTATATCATAAAATTGTCTCATAACTTACCATTAGAATGACATGCAAATGTTAACAGGGTTTACAAGGCCTTATGGAATCCATGCTCTTCTTACCTCTTCTACCACTCCTCAGCCACCCAGTTTCTTTCTATCTCCAAAACACACCACGCTCTTTCCTACCACAGGGCCTTTGCCTTTGCTAGCTCTTCTGCCTACAATGTGCTTCTTCCAGCACGTCTAGCTCCTTCTTAACATCCCTGTGTCACCTCTTCAGAGAGGCATTCCCTGACCGCTGTACCACCTCCACCTCTAGCACCTGAGGCCCTAGTTTCCTTCCTATCATTATTCTCTTTTATTGTCTTCATATATCATAGTTAAAGACGTTACCTCAATGTGCTTTTATTTTCTATTTCCCTTTGCTAAACTTGTTTAAAGCTCCATTAGGGAAAAACTGATTATGTCTTGTTCACTGTACTAATCACAGTCCCTAGAACAACACCTGACACATTTGTTTCTGTTCAAAAAATACTTCAGGTATGGTGGTGAGAGCCTGTAGTCCCAGCTACTTCAGACGTATGATATAGGATTGATTGTTTGAGCCTAGGAATTCAAGCCCAGCCTGGGAATTGAGACCCTGTCTCAGGGTGGGGGATAGACATACAAACACACACACACACACACACGTGCAAGTACAGTGCCAAAAAGTACACATTTTTAGAAATGAAAAACCTGTATTAAAAATGTAATAATATATACTGATAACATTTGTTATCTCATATATTGTATCTTGTATGTATAGCTATTGCAGAAGTTAAACATAACTTGAGTATTACAACTTTAATACAGTTTTTTCCTTTGTAAAAATGTGTATACTTTTTTGAAACTCTCCATATAAAATATAGGCTATTAAGTATTAACTCAGTACTTAAATACTAAGTTTGACAATTAATATCTGTGACATTTCACATTAAGACTTCTTGTTTTACTTTTATTATGAAGGTATATCTTCGTTCTTTCAAATGCATTTTTTGGCTTATGATTATCTTTCAAATTTTTTAGGGTAATTTTTGTGAAGCCATGGATAAGTCAAAATTGATATTATTTTCATATGTCAGTTCCATTATGGAACCAATGCAGTGTGGACAGCTCAAAATATCAATGAAGTGTTTGAGAAGAATGTAATTAATGAATGCAGAGTATGTCAATAGTTTGAGAATTTCATTCTGGTGATTTTAATCCTGAAAATGAGTTACATGGACAACCTGAGACCAATGTGGATAACAATGATCTGAAAGCTAAAGCAGAAGTGAATCCATTTTAACCTATCAACGTGAATTACCAACAAGGTTTGACATCATTATTCCAACAATATTAAGACAATTTGAAACAAATTGGCAAGGTAAAGAAGCTGGATAAAAGGGTTCTACGTGAATTAAACAAATATCAGAAGAGAAATCATCTCAAAACTTGCCTTTCTTTGCTATCACCACTTAAAGGCAAACCATTTCTATATCATATGTATGATTAAAAAATGGATTCCTTTTAATAATCACAATGGCTGTATAAGATACAGTGCTGAAACAAAGTCTAAAACTGAACATTTATTAAAAAAAAAAAAACCTATGGTGTCTGTTTGGTGGTCTAGTGATGGTGTTATCCACTATAGCTCCATGAAACCTGGCCATTTGATTATGGCAGATGTCTACTGAAACAAATTAGACAAAATGTTGAGGATGCTTGCAAGTAAGCAGCTGAGACTGGTCAAAAAAGACAGACCAATCCTCTTGCAAGGCAATGCTGGACCATATGTCACACAAACAATGCTGTTCAAACTATAGAAGGTGGATTTGGAAACTCTCTGTCATCCACCATAGTCAGCAGATCTTGCACCACTTCTAGACATCGGACCACTTCTTGCAAGGAAGAACATGTAATTCTCAACAAGCTGTGGAAAAGCCTTTTGCGAAGCTCACTGCCACTCACTCTCAGGCTTCTTACTGACATAAACAAACTACCCTTAAGATGTCGAAACTGCTGTCTATAGTTTAGGTGTATACTTTGAATAAATTGTACTGTTTCTTGTTTCAGATACAATAAACTCAACTTTGATTTGAAATTGAACATTTCTTATATAATGACCTAAATATACTGTATGTTTATATAGTATAGTTAAAGATGACATGTGAGCTGGGCTCGGCACCCGTAGCACAGTGGTTATGGTGCCACCCACGTGACCAAGGGTGGCGGGTTTGGCACCAGCTAAAACAATGACAACTTCTACAACAACAACAAAAAAAAAATAGCTGAACCTTGTGGTGGGTGCCTGTAGTCCCAGCTATTTGGGAAGTTGAGGCAGGAAAATCGCTTAAGCCCAAGAGTTTGAGTTTGCTGTGAACTGTGATACCACAGCTCTCTACCTAGGGCAATAGAGTGAGACTGTGTATTAAAAAAAAAAAAAATGGCTAGGCGCCTGTGGCTCAAGCCGCTAAGGTGCCAGCCACATACACCTAAGGTGGCGGGTTCGAATCCCCAGCCCGGGCCCACCAAACAACAATGATGGCTGCAACCAAAAAATGGCCAGGCGTTGTGGCAGGCGCCTGTAGTCCCAGCTACTTGGGAGGCTGAGGCAGGAGACTCGCTTGAGCCCAGGAGTTGGAGGTTGCTGTGAGCTATGATGCCATGGCACTCTACCCAGGGGGATAGCTTGAGGC
>CAUYQV010067503.1:0-24580 GCA_963574575.1 Galagoides demidoff
GCTGGGACCATGGGCACCCGCCACAACGCCCGGCCATTTTTTGGTTGCAGCCATCATTGTTGTTTGGCGGGCCCGGGCTGGGGATTCGAACCCGCCACCTTAGGTGTACATGGCTGGTGCCTTAGCCGATTGAGCCACAGGCACCGAGCCGGTCAGATAGTATCTTAACCTGATCATTGCAGAAAACAAAACTTCCAGATTGTTTTTACAAAATGGGGAGGGGTACTGTTTCTTCATATTGATTTCTTTTGTGCAAAATAGTTTGATATATTTTTCCTATAAATAGGCAAAGGTTAGTGGTAGAAATACTACAGTTTCATTTTTATAGCTTTATCGTAAATGCATGTAGAGCATGATTGAAAGAAGGGAACAGTCAGTTGCATTGTGAATATTTACATATTGATATTAATTTAATATTGTAGGTTGACTTTAGGAATATTCATATTGAATTTTATTCTAGTTTTGTTTCTCTAACTCTATGTATTACAGTTTAATTTTAGTCCCTTCAAACTACATAAAAGTTTGACAATTATATTTATAAAATTATTTTCAGTTTTATTTTCTCCCCATTAATCCCACTGTCATAGGTTACAAATGAGTATTCTACACATAATGGTTTATAAAAAATATATATATATGCATACGCATGGTTCTTAAAAGTTACTTGCGTCTCTTCCCCAGGCATCTTCCTTTTAAGTCAAGGTTTACAAGTGGACGTGGTCTATACACTATTTTTGCCCTGGCAGATCTGTTTGTCATGATTAGAGGATATTAATTGAAATGTCACATTGCTCCTGAGAGCTGATGAGTAGGTGGATGTCTTCATTATAAATAATAACCAGAGAGAGTGAATAGGTTAATAGATTGCTATTTCCCAGTACGCTGAAGCCCTGAGAACCCTTGGTGGTTTCATAGACTTATTAGAGTTGGAAAGAAACGTGGAGTTGTGGCGCCCTAGCCTCAAGGCTAACGCGGGAATGACCTTTGTAATTTTATGTCTCTGACTCATGACTTGGGGCAGTGCACATGGATGGACAGAAGAATGAGAAGACGATTTTCCTTGCAATGCTTAGCTTTCTGTGGGAGGTAAACATTTATGGTGTGTGCGGTGTATAGCAGGAGTCATATGGAATCACTTCACTTTTATACCTAAGTGATCAGTCTCACTACAGTGTAGATGGAGTCAGATGTCTGGCAAAGGAAAAGGTGGCTTTATTTCTCTTGCATAGCACAGTAGCTTCCCTTATCAGACCCAGTGCCCACTTTTGTAATGTAATTTTAATGCTGCCTGTAATATACCAAAGCAAATTTTGTGGGTAATAATAGCTTTCAGTATAACATGCCCAACTCTGATTTCTAAAGTATTACTAAAGTAGAAGAATTTATTGTACATTTTTCAGTATGTAAATGTTCAGCTACAAATTTATGTTGTTCTGAAAGCTAGGACTTGTTTCTATGCCTATAATCATCTGTAGTTTGCTACACATGCAAACTGCAATAGGTGTGCCATTGAAAATATGTATGAGGATATAGAAATGGTGGTCATCCTTTCTGAAATTTCCAAATGATGAGGGTATAGCCTTCTCTCTATTTATGTAGTAGCTGCATTCCTGGAAAAATTCAATATGTATTGAAACCATATAAAATGCTCTTTCTGTTTATGTGGAAAATGGAGTTAGGTTATAGATTGAAATATTTTGAACTTTTTGTCTTTTAAACCACAAGGATGTAAAGTTTGTTAGACAGTTGTGCAGAGCCCTGGAAGTACTTCATCGATGAGGTTGTTCTGGTGTCACAGTAGTATATACCTGACACCCCAGTGACCAGCATGCTCCCACAGATTTCCATTACACTGCGTCCAGGGAAACACTGTCTGTTTGGGGGATCACTGCCCTGTGCTGACTTTACTAAAACTTCAACCTGTGACTTGAAGTCTTAGGAGCTACATCAGACCGGAGAACTGATAAGAACCTGTGCAAGAAATCTGCAGTTACGTATTAACCCACTTTTCCCAAATTTGCTGGATTTTTAAAAAGATTACTGTGAAATTTATTAGAAACAAGCCCCCGTGAGTACAACGGTCACAATTAAAACATCTGATTCACTTTTTAAAACTTGGGGTAGAATAGGCCTTACATAAAATTCACCATTTTATTTATTTTGAAGTGTATAATTCAGTGAATTAAGTATAGTTGCCTAGTTTTTCAATCACCCTCACAATCCATCTCTAGAAGTTTGACAGCGGCCTGGACTGAAACACGTACCCATTAAACAGTAACTCCCAGTTGCCTCTTCCTCCCAACTCCTGACCACCCTCTTCTACCCTGTGTTGCTGTGAATTTGACTCTTCTATATTCCTCACGTAAGTGCGATGGCACTGAAATATTTGTGTTTGGGGACTGGCTCATTTCACTTCGCATAGTGTCTTCAAAGTTCACCCAAGTTGTTGCCGGCAGAATTGTTGTTCTTTTTAAGACTGAATAATGTTGCATCATCTGTCTCTCTCTGGGTGTGATCTTCGCTCCACGTGTGTTTATCCATTCATCCGTCAGTGGATATTTGGGTTGTTTCTATCTTTTCTTTGGCAGTTGGGAAAGATGCTGCAATGAACGGGGGGACAACTATCTTTGAGACCCTGCTTTTAATCTTTTGAGTATATACCCAGGAATAGAACTGGTGTATCAGATGGTAATTCTACTGTTTTTACCTTTTGGAATAAAAAATTCTATTTCTAAATTTTAAACTGCTACACCATTTTCCTCAGTGACTGTAGCATTTCGCGTTTCCACCAACAGTGCCCCAGATTTCCAGTGTATCCACATCCTTGCTAGAATCTGTTATTTTTGTTTTATTCGTTTGATAGCAGCCGTCCTAATAGGTGGGAGATGGTATCTCATTGTGGTTTTGATTTGAATTTCCCTAATTATTGATGATGTTGAGTATCTCATGTACCTTTAGGGAAATGTCTATTCAAATCCTTTGTCTATTTTTAAATCAGGTTGTCTCTTTGTTGTTAAAAAGCTGTAGGAGTTTCATATGTATATATTCTAAATATTAATCCCTTATATAGATAATTTGCAAATATTTCCTCCCATTCTGTAGATTGCCTTTTCATTTCCTTTTTGGTGTCTTTTGATGTACATGTTTTTCATTCTGAAATTCAGTTTACATAATTTTTGTTGCTATTGTTTGTACTTTTTTTTTTTTTTTAACACAGAGCCTCAAGCTGTCCCCCTGGGTAGAGTGCTATGGCATCACAGCTCATAGCAACCTCCAACTCCTGGGCTCAAGCGAGTCTCCTGCCTCCGCCTCCCAAGTAGCTGGGACCACAGGCACCCGCCACAACGCCAGGCTATTTTTTGGTTGCAGCCGTCATTGTTGTTTGGTGGGTCTGGGCTGGATTCAAACCCGCCAGCTTAGGTGTATGTGGCTGGCATCTCAGCCACTTGAGCCATAGGCGCCGAGCCGAAGTCAAGCTTCTTTACTTAGCCTTTGTTCACAACTGAGGGGGGGGGGTAGTCCTTGTTACTGCTGGGCAGTGGTGAAAATTCTGACCCTCTTTGCTAATCTTTCTCTGATACCATCTCAGCAAGGAGAAGGAGAGCTGCCTGACTTTTGGGTGGGCGTGGAAATCAGAGCTGCTCATCTGGTTTCCACTGACTAGGTCTAGAACAGTGGTTCTCAACCTGTGGGTCGCAACCCTTTTTTTCCATTTGTAACAACGCGGCAGTTAGGAAGGTTGAGAACCACTGGTCTAGAAGAAGAGGAGCAGCGCATTATTACTGGTCAGTAGGGATTAAAGTCTAGCTCCTCTCCCGAGCTCATTGGCTTACTCCTGTGATCCCAACACTGGGAACCTATGGTGGGCAGATCGCCTGAGCTCAGGAGTTCAAGACCAGCCTGAGTTAGAGTGACACCCTGTCTTTAAAAATAGCCAGGCATTGTAGTGGGTGCCTGTAGTCCAGATACTTGGGAGGCTGAGGGAAGAGAATCACTTAAGCCCAAGAGTCTGAGGTTGCTGTAAGCTGATGCCAGGGCTCTCTACCGAGGATGACAAAATGAGACTCTGTCTCAAAAAAAAAGGTCTGGATCCTCCATATTTGGTTTCCTCTGACATTACTTTAGTGGGAATATTTGGGGTACCTTGTTATAGCCTTCTAAGGGTGGAAATCTAAGGCTCCCTGTTTGGCCTTAACTGATGTGGGTGGGGTTGAGGTCGTGTTTTCTTCTGTGGTGTTTGACTGGAGTAGATATTTTACTGTCTTAAAGGTTTTTGTCCTGCTAAGCTGTCCCTTTCCTGTTCCTTTGGCTAGAAAGAGTCTGCTTTGGGGGAACTTGTTTTTAATCGTATCTGTTGGGATTTCCAGTTTGTGTTTAATAAATTAGTCCTGTGATTAGTGTTTGGGTGTGAAGAGTGGGCACTTACTGCATTTTTCTGGGTGGATAGTTTTTTTTGTTTTTTCTTTTTCTTTTTTTTTTTTTGAGACAGGAGCCTCAAGCTGTCCCCCTGGGTAGAGTGCTATGGCATTTCAGCTCACAGCAACCTCCAACTCCCGGGCTCAAGCGAGTCTCCTGCCCCAGCCTCCCAAGTAGCTGGGACCACAGGCGCCCGCCACAATGCCCGGCTGTTTTATGGTTGCAGCTGTCATTGCTGTCTGGCTGGCCCAGGCTGGATCCGAACCTGCTACCTTGGTGTACCTGGCTGGTGCCTTAGCCACTTGAGCCACAGGCACCGAGCCTTTTTTTGTTTTTTCAAAAGTTGTTTTGTTTATTTGTTTACTTTGAGACAGAGTCTCACTCTCACCCAACATAGCTCACAGCAACTGCAAACTCTTGGCCTCAAGCGAGCCTCTTGCCTCAGCCTCCCACATAGCTGGGAGTACAGGCCTCTGCCACAATGCCCAGCTAGTTTTTCTATTTTTAGTAGAGACAGGGTCCACTCTTGTTCAGGTTGGCCTCCCAGGGTGCTAGGATTATAGGAATGAGCTACCATGCCTCATTTTTTTTTTTCTTGAGACAGAGTCTCAAGAGTCTCTTGCCTAGGCAAGAATGCTGTGGTGTTACCCTAGCTCACAGCAGCCTCAAACTTTGGTTTCAAGGTATCCTCTTGCCTTAGCCTCCCAAGTAACTGGTACTATAGGTACCCACCACAGTACCTGTCTGATTTTTCTGTTTTTTTGGTAGAGACCAGGTCTTGATCTTAACCAGCCTGGTTTGAACTACTAAGCTCAAGAGCTCCTCCTTCCTCAGCCTCCCAGAATGCCAGGATTATAGGCGTGGGCCATTATGCCTGGCCTGTTTTTGTTTTTGAGGTAGAGTTTCGCTCTGTTGCCTCAGCTAGATAGAGTATAGTGGTGTCATAGTAGTTCAGTGTAACCTCCAACTCTTGGGTTCAAGTGATCCTCTTGCTTAAGCCTCCAAAGTGGCTCCTCTTTCTCAGGCTGGTCTTAAACTCTTGAGTTCGAGGGATCCTGCCACCTTGGCCTTCCAGAGTGTTAGCATTATAGGCATATTGCACAGCATGGCCTCAAAAAGTATTTTTTAGGCCTTATTGTTAAATTTGCTTCAGGGTTGTCTATTTTTTCTCCCTTGAACTATTTCAAAGTGAGTTGCAGAGTGTTTGATACTTCTTCCCTAAATACTTCAAATACAGCATTGATAATGATCCCCTGTAAAATTACACTTCTATCATGCCACCTGAGAAAATAAACAGTAAATCTGATCTTTTGCCTACATACAAAATTCCTCACTTATCCCATGTGAGGTAAGTCCAGGATCCAGTCAAGTACACATATTAACTGGGCGGGGTGGCTCACACCTGTAATCCCAGCACTTGGGAGGCCCAGGCAGGTAGATTGCCTGAGCTCACAAGTTCAAGACCAGCCTGAGCCAGAGTGAGACCCTGTCTCTGAAAAGTAGCCTGGCATTGTGGTGGGTGCTTGTAGTCCCAGCTACTTGGGAGGCTGAGGCAAGGGTATCACTTTAACCCAAGTTAAGTTTGAAGTTGTTGTGAGCTGTCATGTCATAGCACTCTACCAAGAGTCACCAAGTGAGACTCTGTCTCAAAAAAAAAAAATTAAATCTTCTTGCTGTCTATTTAGAACAGTCACCTTGTGTCTAGGGATCTCAGCATTTAGAGAGATCAGGCCAGTTGTCTTATATATAAGGTCCCATAGTCTAGATTTGTTTGTCTTTTCATGGCCCCTGTATGTCCTGGAAATTGAAAGTAGATCAAGAGCAGTGGTGTCCAACAGGTATATAATACATAAAATGAGCCACATATGTCACTTCAGTTTTTCCTTGTAGCCATGTGGGGCAGGGGGAAAGCAGATAAAATTAATTTCAATAATAATATTTTGTTTATGGCTCGGCACCTGTGGCTCAATCAGCTAAGGCGCCAGCCATGTGCACTTAAGGTGGCGGGTTTGAATCCCCAACCCGGGCCCGCCAAACAACAATGATAGCTGCAACCAAAGAATGGCCGGGCGTTGTGGCGGGCACCTGTGGTCCCAGCTACTTGGGAGGCTGAGGCAGGAGACTCGCCTGAGCCCAGGAGTTGGAGGTTGCTGTGAGCTGTGATGCCATGGTACTCTATCCAAGGGGATAGCTTGAGGCTCCGTCTCAAAAAAAAAAAAAAATTTTATTTAATAGATTTCTGTATTTACTATTTATTATTTAATATATTTAATATATTTGATTATATCCAAAATATTATTTTAATATGCAATTGATATTTATACAATTTTTTCAAGATCCAGTGTATGTTTTACCTTTTTTTTTTTTTTTTTTAAAGAGACAGAGTCTTCTTTTACCCAGGCTGGAGTGCAGTGATACGATCATAACTTCATTGTAACCTCAAACTTCTGACCTCAAGCAATTCTCCCACCTTGGCCTACAAAACTGATAGGATTTATAGGTGTGAACTACCATACCCGTATATTTTACATTGAATAGACCAGCCACATTTCTAGTGCTAAGTAGCTGTTGGCTTCAGTACTAGAGAACATGGGGCGAAAAACTTTAACCAACTCAATATTGGCATTTTTGTTAGGAACACTTGGGGGGTAGTACATAACTTTAAATTATGGGGATTGCTCAAGTCTGAATCTGCCCTTCTTCTTTTTCAGGCTCTGGGTGCTCTGGAATGGAGCAGGTGTGCAGAGGGTGAGGACCCAGCTCTGGGACCAAGTCATTTGCTTCTTTACTTAGCAAGAATATCAGCAAACTCGGCCTGGGATGAGGATGTCTGTGGCCCTCTTGCTGCTGCTCCCTCTTTGGGGGAGGACCTTTCTCCTTCTGCTCTCCGTGGCCATGGCTCAGTCTGGCTGGCCCAGTGAACCCTCAGAGGCCATCAGGGACTGGGAGAACCACCTCGAGGCATCCATGCACTCAGTGCTCTCAGACCTCCATGAGGCTGTTCCCACAGTGGTTGGCATTCCTGATGGCACAGCTGTCGTTGGGCGCTCATTTAGAGTGACCATTCCAACAGATGTAATTGCCTCCAGTGGAGAAGTCATCAAGGTGAGAGTATAGAAAACATAAAAGAGGAAGAATTCTCATCTTCCATCTTAGTTTTGATGTATTTTCCTTCTTAGTTTTAAACTCTAGCAATTCTGAGCTCAATTCTTCTAGTACCTGGTAAGTGCCTGGGAGGAGAGGGACAGCCACTGATGTTTACAGGATTTCTGTGTATCTCAGAATAGCATCCTATAGTTTATTCTTGCTCCCATTCTGAGGGTGTCACCATGAAAAAGTCTTTGCTTTGTCTTTTGGAAGATCTCCTGGTTACTGATTTAGAGATTGGTGGAAGGGCCTGTCACGTGTATAGCAAAAGGTTTCATGAACCACGGAGTTAAGCCTAAGAAATACAGAACTTTTGTGGTTTGAACATATTCTTTAAAATAAGATGTAAATAAATATAGGAATTCCACTCTAATTTGATGATTCATGTTTACTAATGTATTCAGTCACTTAAGAATCAAATTAGTGGGCGGCGCCTATGACTCAGTGAGTAGGGGACTGGCCCCATATACAGAGGGTGGTGGGTTCAAACCCAGCTCCTGCCAAACCGCATGGCTGTGTTCTAATAAAATTTTTGCTAGATATGGAAAGGTACCGCAAAGAACCAGGCTGAGTAGAGTTAATAGCAGATACACACACACATATATGTGTGTGTGTGTGTATATATATATATATTTTTTTTTTTTTTGAGACAGACCCTTAAGCTATTCCCCTGGGTAGAATGCCTGTCATCACAGCTCACAGGAACCTCCAACTCCTGGGCTCAAGCAAGTCTCCTGCCTCTGCCTCCCAAGTAGCTGGGACCATGGGCACCCACTACAACGCCTGGTTATTTTTTGGTTGCAGCCATCGTTGTTTGACAGGCCCAGGCTGGATTCGAACCCGCCACCTTAGGTGTATGTGGCTGGTGCCTTAGCCACTTGAGCCACAGGCGCTGAGCCAATAGCAGAGATATATTAAGAGCATCTGCAAGCAGATGGGCTGCCACCTTAGATGGAAAATGGTGGCAGCACCTAGTTAGGGTAAGGGGCTTCTTTCAAAGCAATTCAGGATATGGTACATTTGTAGCTCAGGAGATTTTGGACTGTGCTATGACAGAGATCAAAGGTCATCTGCTGGAGGCCTTACAAAGATGGGAAGGTTATCTGCAGGAAGTTTTCTGTAACCTGGAAGGAGTGTTTCAACAGAACCAAAAACTCAAGAGGAGTCTTCTTCTTTGCTTAATCAATGTCCAGATCCACCAGAGCCAGAGAAAGACTAAGAAGTCCTGTTTGCTTAAGAATAGTTAGACCTTGGGAGGCGCCTGTGGCATAGTGAGTAGGGCGCCGGCCCCATATACCGAGGGTGGCGGGTTCAAACCCAGCCCCAGCCAAACTGCAACAAAAAAAATAGCTGGGCGCTGTGGCGGGTGCCTGTAGTCCCAGCTACTTGGGAGGCTGAGGCAGAAGAATCGCCTAAGCTCAGGAGTTGGAGGTTGCTGGAGCAACTCCACTGCACTCTACCCGGGGTGAAAAAGTGAGACTCTGTCTCTACAAAAATAAAAAATAAAAAATAAAAAGAATAGTTAGACCTGGCTCAGCACCTGTAGCACAGTGGTTATGGTACCAGCCACATACACCAAGGGTGGTGAGTTTGAACACGTGTTGTGGTGGGCATCTGTGGTCTTAGAAGGCTGAGGCAAGAGAATCACTTAAGCCTAAGAGTGGGAGGTTGCTGTGAGCTGTGATGCCATGGTACTCTACCAAGGGCAACATAATGAGACTCTGTCTCAAAAAAAAAAAAAAAAAGGCGAGAATAGTTAGACCTGTTGGAGAGTGGCGGTGCCTGTGGCTTAGTGAGTAGGGTGCTGGCCCCATATACCGAGGGTGGTGGGTTCAAACCTGGCCCCAGCCAAACTGCAACAAAAAGATAGCTAGGCGATGTGGCAGGTGCTTGTAGTTCCAGCTACTAGGGAGGCTGAGGCAAGAGAATAGCCTAAGCCCAGGAACTGGAGGTTGTTGTGAGCTGTGTGACGCCAGGGCACTCTACCGAGGGGGACAAAATGAGACTATCTCTTTTTTTTTTTTTTTTAAGACGGAGCCTCAAGCTATCCCCCTGGGTAGAGTGCCATGGCATCACAGCTCATAGCAACCTCCAACTCCTGGGCACAAGCGAGTCTCCTGCCTCCGCCTCCCAAGTAGCTGGGACCACAGGCGCCTGCCACAACGCCCAGCCATTTTTTGGTTGCAGCCATCATTGTTGTTTTGGTGGATCCGGGCTGGGGATTTGAACCCGCCACCTTAGGTGTACGTGGCTGGCGCCTTAGCCGATTGAGCCACAGGCGCGAAGCCGAGACTATCTCTTAAAAAAAAAAAAAAGAAAAAAAAAGACCTGTTGGAGGTAGAGGAAGTCTAATACATACTATTATATTCTTTACTTAAATGAGTATTTTAAATCCTTATCCCTCAGACTTAATGAGTGACCGGGTTAGAACCCGCCACCCTTGGTATATAGGGCCAGCACCCTATTCAGTGAGCCACAGGCGCCACCCAATTTTGTGTAATTTTTTTTGTTGTTTTTTTTAGAGACAGTCTCACTTAGTCGCCCTCGGTAGAGTGCTGTAGCATCATAGCTCTCAGCAACCTCCAGCTCTTGGGTTTAGGTGATTCTCTTGCCTCAGCCTCCCAATGAATGATCTGGACATTCATTAAGTAAAGAAGAAGACTCCTCTTGAGTTTTTGGTTCTGTTGAAACACTCCTTCCAGGTTATAGAAAGAGGCTGTAGTTGGGACTACAGGCACCTGCCACAATACCCAGCTATTTTTTGTTGCAATTTGGCTGGGGCTGGGTTTAAACCCACCACCCTCTGTATATAGGGCTGGCGCCCTACTCACTGGGCCACAGGCGCTGCCCGATTTTGTATAATTTTTATGTGCCAAAAAATACTCTGGGCGTTGTGGCAGGTGCCTGTAGTCCCAGCTACTTGAGAGATGGAGGCAGGAGACTCGCTTGAGCCCAGGAGTTAGAGATTGCTGTGAGCAGTGATGCCACAGCACTCTACCCAAGGTGACAGCTTGAGGCTCTTTCCTCCTCAGGTGTGGGTCTAGCCACCCTTTTCATGCTCAGTTTGAACATTATTTAGAATATTAGAACCCTTTCCCACCACAGAGTCCTATATTAGTAAATGCCTGCACTTGAAATTTTTGCTTTTGTTAGTCTGCATGTTGTATCCCATCATATACTGGGTCCTCCAATGTTCGTGGGCTGGCAGAAGGAATGAAGACCAGTTTGGCACTTTCAAATCTGCTTTTAGTTGTCAAAGACTGCCTGGCTATGTGCTGGGAGGAATGCCAGCCTGTGCTGGGGCAGCAAGGGACTAAACTCACCTGATGTTTCAACACACATACTTTCAAACTTGACTTTTTGTTTGTTTTTTTTTTTTGCAGTTTTTTTGGCCGGGGCTGGGTTTGAACCCGCCACCTCTGGCATATGGGGCCGGTGCCTTACAAGTCCTTTGAGTCACAGGTGCCGCCCATTTTTGTTATGTTTTGACATTGGAAGGTGATTTCATCCTATGATGGTGATTCTTAGCTGTGTGTTTTTTGATCCATTATTAGTAAAGACTGACTGCTAATATTCAGTGGTTTTATAATTTATTTGTTCTTAAATTTTGATGTACAGATTGTCGCAGATTTGACCATTGATAGTCCTTTGAGTTGGTTTCTGTGTTTTTGTGATACGCCCCTGCCAATATTTTAAGCACTTTCTTACTTTTTCTTTTATTATTTTTTTTAATTTCCCTGAGACAGAGTCTTACTCTGTCACCTAGGCCTAGCTCACAGCAACCTCAAACTCCTGGGTGCAAGCAGTTTTCCTGCCTTAGCCTCCTCATTCAGTGGGTCTGTTGGGGCTATAAGCACCCTCCACAAAGACCGGCTGATTTTTTTCTGTTTTTAGTAGAGATTGGGGTCTCACACTTGCTCAGGCTGGTCTTGAACTCCTGAGCTCAAGGGATTCTCCTACTTCAGCCTCCCAGACTGTTAGGATTACAGGCATGAGCCGCTGCATCAGGCCAGCACTTCCTTACTTTTTTGGCTTATTTTATATTCACTCTCCTTTAATCTTTTCTTCAAAGAGTCTGATTCCTTTTGATGGTGAATGTTACTAAAGATCAGATCTGGGTGAGCTCATTGCTATTGGGCCCTTCAGCATTAAATGTGGCTTCATTTTTAGATAACAGAGTAGTAATTGAGTGACTTATCCAGACCACATAGTTTGTATGGGCACCCAAGATACTTCCTGAGGGTACATGAAAGGTGATGCCTGGGTCATAGAGTATCCACGGTTCCCTAGGTAGCATTCTAAGTACTTGGCGTGGGACCTGTTTCAAAGGAGGTGCTCAATTAAAGGCTACTGTGTGATGAAACATTAACAGACATGAAGAAACAAGGGGAGGATTTATTGGGTGGTGGTGGATTGTGGAGCTCCATATAGGAAAATTTTTTTTTCTTTTCTTTTTTTTTTTTTTTTTGAGACAGAGCCTCAAGCTATACCCCTGGGTAGAGTGCCGTAGCCTCACAGCTCACAGCAACCTCCAACTCCTGGGCTCAAGCGAGTCTCTTGCCTCCGCCTCCCAAGTAGCTGGGACCACAGGCGCCTGCCACAATGCCCGGCTATTTTTTGCTTGCAGCTGTCATTGTTGTTTTGCGGGTCCGGGCTGGACTTGAACCTGCCACCTTAGGTGTATGTGGCTGGCACCTTAGCCACTTGAGCCATAGGCGCCGAGCCTCCATATAGGAAAATTTGAGAAGGATGGGAGGATGTGGAATTGGGGTCTTCAGCAGAGAGAGAGAGGCCACTGCCAACTCATGACAGGGTCATCAGTTTGAGTAAAGGTAAATGGAGAGAGAAGTGGGCCCATGGAAAGCTGTTAAGGATGTCTTTCCCAGGAACCAGAGAAGGAAAGAGTGGGTGAGGAACTGAGGCAGGAGGTACTAGATTCACAGGTAAGGGTTGTTCTTTTAGTCTGTGTGGACATGGCTGAGTTGCTTAATGAGGACTCACAGGTGGAGCATGGTTTGTCCTGAGTTCTGGTGAGATCAGATGGTAGGATTGTCATACTTGCTGACCAGTTAGGTAGGATGTGTGCATGTGGGTTGATGATGGAATAATCCAGTGTTTGCAAAACACTTGCGTACTGGTCTGTTGAAGGGATAGAAAATTAAGGTCTCATTCTAAGTGAGCTGTGTTGGCTACCTGTAAAACCTGTGTTTTGACTTGTATGGATTACTTTTAAGAGGTTGTGACTACTCGGGATGTCATAGTGGCACAGGATGTGCTGCTTGGTGTCAGCCAGGAGGGTGTGTTGGTAATGTCAGCTCCTAAAGCAAGAGCTTCCTTATATTTTATGTGTGTATATACTTTATACAGCAGTCTACAGGATTAGGAGAACGATGAAGGGACCTGCTGCCTGGAGGATACAGCCCTGAGATCCTGGATCCTCTGCTCTGATACTCTTTCTTTCTCTTTCTTCCTTTATTCCTAAAGAGATGGGGTCTCACATTGTCACCCATGCTGGAGTGCAGTGGTGTGATAACAGCTCACTGCAGCCTCAAACTCCTAGGCTCAAGTGATCTTCTTGCCTCGACCTCTCAAAGTGCTGGGTTTGTAGGCATGAAGCGCTGCACTTGGCCTGATCACCTTTCTTTCTTTTTTTTTTTTTTTTTTTTTTTTAAGAGACAGAGTCTCACTTTGTCACCCTCAGTAGAGTGCCGTGGCATCACAACTCACAGCAACCTCCAGCGACCCTTGGTATATGGGGCCGGTGCCCTACTCACTGAGCCATAGGCACCACCTGGCCTGATCATCTTTCATGTTCTGACAGCCCTTGTCTGATCTTAGGCTGGCTGGTACTTGTTTATTCTGTTGTTTTCTAGTTCTGCCTTGGGAATTGATTTGCAGTTATCCTCACCCAATTTAACTCCCAAATAGACTCTTTTGACCAGACATTGTGAGAGGGGCTATAGGCTGCCTCTAGGTCCTTGTGACTAGCTAGCTAGCCTTTCTGAGAATCCAGTGTTATGGGGCTTTAATCTCTTCTCCTGTGGCCTCAGGATATCCTAAAACAAATGATCTTGGTGTATACTCCCTTAAATCACACTGGATGCACAGAACTCATCTGGGTCTTAACTATCTTTTCATCTCATAGCTAGCTGCTTTTGGATCTGAGAACACCCTTTCTCTTCATCAGGAGCTATGGCAATGGGTCCTGCAAAAGCTGACTTGGGTTTTCCTTGGTAGGTTCTAGCCTGCTCTGGGCTGGCCACAGTATGAGCCACCCATCTTAACTCTTGCCACAGTATAAACTGCCCATCCTGACTCTTGCTTACCTTAGGATTGGTGCCAGCTCACTTGACTCTTGATTTGAGTGAGTGTTGGACTGGCCGAGGAATGTGATTAAATGCCTGAAAATGTTCTGATCCCTCCTCTTTAGGGTGGTCAAGGAGAATTGTCTTTGCATCTCGTGAAATGACTAGACTTCTCCCTAGAATGTCTTATTTTGGTAGAGCCTTCGAGGATGGGATGACTTTTCATCCTGCTTTCCCTCAGCCTCCTTGTCTACAGACAATGTGGGCTTTCCCTCAGCCCAAGATGTCGGCAGGCTGGGAGCAGTCCTTCCTGGGACTGTGCTCTCAGCTGCTGACTTGGGCCCCCAGTTGTTCTCCTGAGAACAATGGGTACTCTCTTTGGCTGGGAAGGGGAGTTTATGAAAGGAACATTTTTCTGGATGCTTGAGAGCTTTGTGGCAACCCCGCCTGTGTGATGAACTACAGTTTCTTCTTGCCTCGAGTGGGTGTTCCCTTGTTCTGAATGGATTCCTTGTGAACACAGCACACTGGGAAATGCGGGTTGGTGAAGGAAGGCATCCTTGGGGGTAGACTGTTAGAATGGCATTTACTTGGACTCATAAACTCACATATTTATTGAAAATATAGGCATCTATGTTTAAAGAAAAATTATTGACAAGGACTAAAAGAGTATGACACTGTGGAGTAGATAACTTGGAAATGAAAGACTGATTTTGAGAATTTTTTAGGGGCTATAACTATATTATGCTGCCCCTTATTTTGGGTGGAGGGGGTCAAGAGCTCTTTTTTTTTTTTTTTGAGATAGAGTCTCAACATGTTGCCCTTGGCAGAGTGCTGTTGCCCATGCCTCTCAGGGTTTTCATCCACTCTTGGCAGACAAGTCTTGATAGGCATGCAACTCCCTGAGGGTGCCTAGCCTTGGACTTAATCTCCTATAGGATCCTGGCTTCCCCTTGCCTATAGCCTTTCCACTTAACTTAGATGATTTGAGCTTTTGCTCTGAGATAGGAACGGGGAGACAAGACCCTACTGGGCACTGGTCCAAGGCCTATTGAGGACTGGGGATTAGTGCCTACACATGCCTTGGGCCCATTG
This sequence comes from Galagoides demidoff, assembly GCA_963574575.1. Lineage (NCBI taxonomy): Eukaryota > Metazoa > Chordata > Mammalia > Primates > Galagidae > Galagoides > Galagoides demidoff. The sequence continues at coordinate 14,964 of CAUYQV010067503.1, forward strand.
TGCAGCATCCTTACATTGTTTCCTGGGTCCTCTCATAGCTGATAGGAGCTGGTGGGATCCAGCACTGGTGGAGAGTCCATTAGGTGCCTGGCCTATAACCATACCAGCATAGGATTGGTTCCCCCATTTTATAGATGAGGACGCTGTGGGTAAAGGTCAAGCCTCAGCCTGTCTGGAGCTGGAATTCATAGACATGAAGCTTCTCATCTGATTGACTGTGTGTGGTTTTTTTTTTTTTTTTTTTTTTGAGACAGTCTCATATTGTCACCCTCGGTAGAGTGCCATGCATCATAGCTCATAGCAATCTCCAATTCTTGGGTTTAAGCGATTCTCTTGCCTGAGCCCAAGAGTTTGAGGTTGCTATGAGCGATGATGCCATGGCACTCTACCGGGGCAACATAGTAAGACTCTGTCTCAAAAGAAAAGAAAAGAAAAATTAGTTATCTCACTTAATTATTCATAGTTGGTTACAGATTGAACTCCTTGTTCTACTCTTTTCCCCCGTCTCACTATTGCACTTGACTAGGAAGAAAAAGAAAGAAAAATTAGCTGGGTGTTGTGGCAGGCACCTATAGTTTCAGCTACCTAGGAAGCTAAGGCAGGAGGATTGCTTGAACCCAGGAGTTTAAGTTTGCTGTGAGCTAGACTGACACCACAGCACGCTAGCCTGGGTGGGAGTGTGAGATTTTGTCTCAAAAAAAAAAGCTGGGTATGGTGGCTCACACCTGTAATCCCAGCACTCTGAGAGGCAGAGGCAGGTGAATTGCCAGCGCTCACAGGTTTGAGACCAGCCTGACCAAGAGAGAGACTCTGTCTCTAAAAATAGCCGAGTGTTGTGGCAGGCACCTGTAGTCCCAGCTACTTGGGAAGCTGAGACACGAGAATCACTTGAGTCCAAGAGTTTTTTTTTTTGTAGAGACAGAGTCTCACTTTTTCGCCCTTGGTAGAGTACAGTGGAGTCGCTCCAGCAACCTCCAACTCCTGGGCTTAGGCGATTCTTCTGCCTCAGCCTCCCAAGTAGCTGGGACTACAGGCGCCCGCCACAATGCCCGGCTATTTTTTTGTTGTTGTTGTTGCAGTTTGGCCAGGGCTGGGTTTGAACCCACCACCCTTGGTATATGGGGCCGGCGCCCTACTCACTGAGCCACAGGCGCCTCCCAAGTTTCAACTTACTTGAGGAATCTCTTTTGACCAAGAGAAACTGACATTTTCCATTTTTCTGAAGCACTTGCACTAAAGTAGAATGGTTTATATATCTAGTTAAATGTACATGTTAAATCTTTTTTAAGGGAAAAAGAATGAAGTGCATTGTTGTCATTTGCTATAGTTATACAAATTTAAAACTGTCTTTAATTTGGTGGAGGGAAATGTCTCTATCTTATAAGTCATTTAGGTTGCTGGATTACATTTTCTGCTAATTTTAACCAATATATTGGCACTATGTCGTATTATGTTATCTCTAGTTTTAAAACCTTTTCTAGATTACTTTTATCTTGCTAGCAGTAGTGATAAAACCTGAAATGAAGCATTTTTATTGACTAATACTTTTTGTTATATTTAGAGTATTATACTCACTTTCATTATTAGTACTATAAACATGATTAACAGAAATGTTATCAACAGTGTTGATAAGACAAAAGTAAACTAACCAAGTAGAAAAAAATCACCAAACTTTTCTTATTTCTTTTTCTAGTTTTTTAAATAAAATTTCCTGAAATGTAGTCTAGTTAACAGATTTTTTTTAAAAAACTGTATGTTTAAAGTATAATAAGCATAAGTAAATCGATAGTAGTTATTATAGTGCTTAATAAAAATCTGCTTATTTGTCAAAACAGTCTATTAATATACAAAAGTCACTGAACCGGCTGCTGTTGTTAAAGGCTTTGAACAATATATATTATTTGTCAGTCCCTAAAATGCATCTGGATAGCTCTACACCCCATTAGATGCGCAGGCACACCTCGTTTTATTGTGCTTTGCTTTATTGTACTTAGCAGCTATTGCATTTTTTTACAAATTGAAAATGTGTGGTGATGCTTGTTCATCAAGTCTATGGCTGCCATTTTTCCAACAGCGTTTGCTCACTTGTCTTGTGTAATTCTTGCAAGATTTCAGACTTTTTCCGTCATTATATATGTCATGATCTGTGATGAGTTACTTTTGATGTTACTATTATATTGTTTGTGAGTGTCAAGAACCATGATTATACAAAATGGTGAATTTAATCAATAAATGTGTGTGTTTTGACAGATCCACCAACTGGCCATTTTCTCACCTCCTTCCCCTCAGGCCTCTCTATTTCCTGGAATTCAACAATATTGAGATTAGGTCAATTAATAACCCTGCAGTGGCCTCTAAGTGCTCAAGTGAAAGGAAGAGTTAGACATCTCTCACTTTAAATCAAAAGTTAGAAATGATTGAACTTAATGAGAAAGACATGATGATAGCTGAGATAGGCCAAAAGCCTAGGTCTCTTATGCCAAGCAGTTAGCCAGGTTTTAACTACAAGGGAAATAATCTTGAAGGAAATTAAGTGATACTCAAATAAACACATGAATGATGAGAAAGCCAAACACCCTTACTACTGATAATGAGAAAGTTTTAGTAGTCTGGATAAAAGATCAAATCAGCAACAACATTCCCTTAAGCCAAAGCCTAATCCAAAGTGAAGCTCTACTTCTCTTCAGTTCTATGAAGGCTGAGAGAAATGAGGAAGCTACAGAAGAAAAGATGGAAGCTGGTAGAAATTGGTTAATGAAGTTTAAGTAAAAAAGCTGTCTCCATAACATAAAAGTACAGATTGAAGTAGCATTGCTGATGGAGAAACTACAGCGAGTTATCCAGAAGATCCAGCTAAGACTTGGTAGAAGATACCATATATGACTTTCATAGCTGGAGAAAAGTCAATGCCCAGTTGCAGAGCTTCAAAGGACAGGCTGACTCTTTTGACTTCAAGTTGAAGCCAGTGCTCATTTGCCATTCAGAGAATCTTAGGGCACTTAGGAATTATGCAGATCTACTCTGCCTGTGCTCTATGAATGGAACGATAAAGCCTGGATAACAGCATATCTGGTTACAGCATGGTTCACAAATATCATAAGCCCACTGTTGAGAACTACTGATCAGGAAAAAAGATTTCTTTCAAAATACTACTACTCATTGACAGTACACCTAGTCACTCGAGCTCTGAGGAGATGTACGAGGTGAATGTTGTTTTCATGCTTGCTAACATAACATCCATTCTGTAGCCCATGGATCAAGGAGTCATTTCAACTTTCAAGTCTTATTATTTAAGAGATAACATTTTGTAAGGATATTCTGCTGTAGTCAGTGATTCATCTGGTGGATCTGAGCAAAATAAATAACTTTCTGGGAAGGATTCATCCTTCTAGATACTGTTGAGATCATTCATGATTCATGAAGCTGAGGAGGTCAAAATATCAATAGCTAATGGGAATTTGGAAGAAATTACTACCAACCCTCATGGATGACTTTGAGGGTTTTAAGACTTCAGTGGAGAAAGTAAACTACAGATGTCCCAATAGCAAGACAACTAGGATTAGAAGTGGAGCCAGAAGATGTGACTGAATTGCTGCAATCTCATGAACAAATTTAAACAGTTGAGCAGTTGTTTCTTATAGATGACCAAAGAGAGTGGTTTCTTGAGATGGAATCTACTTCTAGTCAAGATGCTGTGACCACTGTTGAAATAGGCATTCGAGGATTCAGAATACTTCATAAACTTAAATGAAAAAGCAGCAGCAGGGTTTGAGAGAATTGACTCCATTTTGGAAGGAAGTTCTCCTGTGTGTAAAATGCTATCAGTATTGGGCAGCACCTGTGGCTCAAAGGAGGACGCTGGTCCCATATGCCAGAGATGGCAGGTTCAAACCTGGCCCCAGCCAAAACCTGCAAAAAAAAAAAAAAAATGCTATCAGTATTGCATGCTACACAGAAACCTTTTGGAAAGGATGTATTAATCAATGTGGCAAACTTCGTTATTGTCTTATGTGAAGAAATTGCCATAGCTACCCCAAACTTCAGCAATCACCATGCTACTTAGTCAGTGCCATCAACATCAAGGCAAGACCCTCCACCACCAAAAAGATTGCAGTTTGCTGAAGGCTTTGATGATTGTTAGAATTTTAAAATCAATAAAGTATTTTTAATTAAAGTATGTACTTTTTTTTAGACATAATGCCATTGTACACTTAATAGACTACAGTATTGTGCAAACACAACTCATGCACTGGGAAACCAAAAAAATTGTGTGATTCTTTATTGTTATAGTTGCTTTATTGTGATTTGGAATTAAACCTGAAGTATCTCTGAGGTAAGGCTGGATAGGTCATTAAATTCTAACTTCTATTTCATCTATGTTCCAAAGAGTTATTACAAGCATATGGCCTGAATAAGTTGGGGAGATTATGGGAATAAAGTAGAGATTGATTGTGAAGGATGAGGAAGAAGTGTCTCAATGGTATGTGGACAGAGAAGAGTTTAACTAGGAGTTGATGTCATCTGGGAAGCAAGGTAAAAACATCCAGGTGCTAGGTATTGAAAATTTTAGTAATATTGCTTCCTCTTAGGGGAGCATAGGTAATAAAAAAAGACTATATTGCAATAAATAGTGTAGAGTATATCTACCAGGCCTTACAAAGATGACTTAATGCAATAATTACCCAACATTTTAGGCATGCATTACCAATATGTGTATATTTATTTATAAGCTGTATATTAGTACTCATATAAAATTTGGAATGCAGCTGGTTCCAGAAAAAGAATTTAAAGATTTTATGAAAGTAGTTTATTGTCAGGTTATGATCCTATCTATATGATTATAAATCAACATGTGATAGTTAGCAAAGAAATTAAATTAGTATTAGTTAAATTTGGCTTCCATCTTACCTGAAGAATAAGCAATCATCTAAACTCCATGTTCTGGAGTAAAAATAACTGAGAATAAGGACTATACAATAGAAATTACCAAGTATGGCTTGGCGCCTGTAGCTCAGCAGCTAGGGCACCAGCAACATACACCAGAGCTGGCGGGTTCGAATCCAGCCTGGGCCTGTCAAACAACTACAATGACAACTACAACCAAAAAATAGCTGGGTATTGTAGCGGGTGCCTGTAGTCCTAGCTACTTGGAAGGCTGATGGAAGAGAATCACTTAAGCCCAAGAATTTGACGTTGCTATGAGCTGTGACGCCACAGCACTCTACTCAGGGTGACATAGTGAGACTCTGCCTCAAAAAAAAAAAAAAAGAAATTATCAAGTATGAAGAATAGTTAAAAACTGTTCTTCCAAATGACTGTAAATTATTTTTGCCTTTGTAGATTACCACCAGATAAAATTATATGACATGAAAAGTTGGACTAAGAGCATTTGTAGTACAGAACACTTAAAATCTGAAGCATATTTAAATAGAATCAACACAGTTTTAAACACTGGTCTTTATATAAAATAACACATAAGTATACAACTAGATAGAAAATGTGCTATGTATATATTCCATAAAACTATGTTTCTCCTTAATTTTCCCAATTACCAAAATAACTCCAAAGATTTAGAGGACTGGTTTACTTAATTTGGCATTAGAAAGCAATCATTTATTGCAGCATGAGTACTTTAAAATAGAATAGGACATAACCCTTTAAATCTGGAAATGATTTTAATCATGTATCAAATCAGTTAAAAGCAGAAAACAGAAAAGAAACTGTACTTAAATACACCCAGAAATTATTTCAGCAGTTTATCCCTGGTTCTAATATGTACATAATACAAGGAAAAAATCTGAACTTTCATTCCTAAACTTGTTAGGCATTTTGCTTCCCTTTCTAGAATCTTACCTTTGTTTGTTTGTTTCTTTCTTTGTTCGTTTTATAATTGACAAGATTAGACAAGTAGAAAAGATTTAATCCAAATATGCATCTACATTTAAAAACTTTTTGCTGAAGAAGAGCAAAAGTCTTAAAAATTTATTAACTGTGGTGTAACTGGTAAAGTCTGACCGCCTGCTAGGGCAGATATTATTTGGTTAAGCAACTCTTCTGAATTAATTAAATGCATTTTACTAAGATCTCTGTCCTAGAAAGTCTCTAGTTGAGAGTGAAGAAGAAAGCTAAGTAGCAAGCATTTTAAAGATGATGTGCTTTTAATTTGTCCTAAGCTGCTTCTGAATCTTGAAGTCTAATGTATAGTAGTCTCCCCTTACACGCAAGGGATACATTCCAAGACCTCCAGTTGGTGACTAAAACTGACTTTTTCCTATACATTCATACATTATGGCAAAGTTGAATTAAAAGTTAGTCACAGGCTCGGCGCCTGTGGCTCAATCAGCTAAGGTGCCAGCCACGTACACCTAAGGTGGCGGGTTCGAATCCCCAGCCCTGGCCCGCCAAACAACAATGATGGCTGCAACCAAAAAATGGCCGGGTATTGTGGTGGACGCCTGTAGTCCCAGCTACTTGGGAGGTGGAGGCAGGAGACTCACTTGAACCCAGGAGTTGGAGGTTGCTATGAGCTGTGATGCCATGGCACTCTACCCAGGGGGATAGCTTGAGGCTCCGTCTCAAAAAAAAAAAAAGTTAGTCACAATAAGAGATTAACAACAACACCAACAATAATAAATGAGAACAGTCATAACAATATAGTATAATAGATGTTTTGTGAATATGGTTTCTCTCTTTTTCAAAATATTAGACCAAGTTGCCTGTGGGTAACTGAAATCACAGAAAACAAAATCCTGGATAAGAGGGGACTGCTGTATACTATGCATCACCAAACAGAGTCTCTCTGGAGTTAGAAATTTTCCTTATTCCAACAATATTGATTTGAAGATCGTTGTGATAGTACATCTAAGTCCTCCTTAGGTTCAGTATTTTGTTATTTACTTTGTCTCTATTATTATTTTGTGCAGTGGTTCTGACATTCTTAAGAAGTAGCAAATATGAGTATGCAGGAGTTCAAATGTTGGTAGTTAGACATTTAACATTAAAGACTGCAAGTTGGTAAGGAAATAAGGACTTAACCATTCCCTTGTATCCCATTTCTTTGAATGATGGCACTAGAAATATTAAGAAATCAAATGATGTATTTATTTATTTATTTTGAGACAGAGTCTCATGTAGGAGACACCTGAAAAGAAACACCATAGTAATAAGGGAATGGGGAAAGGATTGGTCTCTCATTAAAAAGCATGAGTGCACATCATGGCTGTCTCCACTCTCACACCTGTGGAGACAGCCACGGGATCATGGAGAAGTGAGTGGAGGCTCCTACTAAGACTGACTGCTGCATCTTTGAGGCCCTCCGGCACCTCTGACCTGCCTGAGACAACTGGCTCCTCCTGATAGGAAGCCTTACCTGACTGAGACAACTGGCTCCTTCTGATGGGGAGCCTTATCTGACTGAGACAACAGGATCCCCAACACCTATGGGGAGCCAGACCCCTAGCGAGCTTGTACAGCAGTCCATATCCTAGCAGTTTCATGGGCCGGGTTGGTGACCTAGCAACCCAGCTCTGACAGTCTCACCTTGGGTAGAGTGCTGTGGCATCATAGCTCACAGAAAGCTCAAACTTGGGCTCAAGTGATCCTCTTGCCTCAGCCTCATGGGTAGCTGGACTATAGATGCCTGCCACCAAGCCAGGATGTTTTTGGAGATAGGGATCTCCCCCTCACTCAAGTTGGTCTTGAACTCCTGAGCTCAAGCAATCAACCTGCTTCAGCCTCCCAGATTACTAGGATCACAGGCATGAGCCACTGCACCTGGCCACAAATGATGTATTAAGATATTTGCCTTGTTTCTTTTTTCTGTGATATCTGCAAAGGTTGGCTTATAAATTGTTACAAATAATTTGGGTAAAATTTTTGTCAGCAAATCAGTGTGATAATAAGCTGAAGTAAACTATTTCAACTTTTTTCAGAGATCAGGATTATCAGGTTCTTCCTGGAGGATAATGATCAGGAAATAATCAATGAACAGCTGTTGCATAGTAAAATCTCAGGAAACAAAAGTCATACATATCTTGGCTTCTGGGGGTACTACAATGCATAGAAAAGATATGCAGTAACAAAATACACTTGACCCTTGAACAGTGCAGGGTTTGGGACACCCATTCCCCATACAGTTGAAAATTCAACTATAGCTCTTGACTCCTCCAAAACTTAACTACTAATCACCTACTTTTTTTTTTTAAGGATTTTAATTTAATCTTTTTTTTTTTTTTTGGCCAGAGCTGGGTTTGAATCCACCACCTCTGGCATAATAGCCTACTTTTGACTAGAAGCCTTGTCGATAACATAAACCATTGGTTAACACATTTTATATGTTTATGTATTATATGCTGTATTTTTACAAAATGAGCTAGAAGAAAATGTTACTAAAAAAATCATAAGGAGGAGAAAATATATTTACTAGTCATTAAGCGGAAATGGATTATCATAAAGGTCTTCATCCTCATCATGTTCATGTTGACTACGCTTGAAGAAGAGAGGGAAGAGGACTTGGTCTCAACTGTCCCAGGGTTGGCAGATGAGGCAGAGTAGATGGAAGTGGGGAGGCAGGCTCACTTGATCTAACTTGATGAAAAAAATTTGCATATAAATGGACCTGTGCAGTTCAAACCCAAGTTGTTCAAGGGTTAGCTGTATATATTCTGACATTGATTTTAAAAATTATCTGCTGATTTGCTTCTTAAGTTGTATAAATTATACCTACCCTAGAATAGGGAAGAAAATTCTCTCTCTGGTTAACAATCCTAAAACCACAGAGCAAAGAGGAAAAATAAAGCCAGGCTTTATCAAGTTACATACAGTAAGTTCTCACTTATCATCAATGATAGGTTCTTGGAAACTGTGACTTTGGGCAAAACAGTGTACAATGAAACTAATTTTACCATAGGCTAATTGATAAAAACAGCAGCTAAATTCCTTCAGTGTATTTCTGCCCACAGAAATATTACCTGTGGCTTAAAGGAGTGGGGCACTGGCCCCATATACTGGAAGGTGGTGGGTTCAAACCCAGCCCTGGCCAAAAAAATAAAAAATAAAAAAATTACCAAACTACTCAATAAAGACATTATAACAAAATGACATTATTCAAGTACTTGCTATAGTTTTATCTTTTAAGGCTAGAAATAAGACTTCTTTCCTTTTTTCTTCCATGCAGGTTAAGGAAAGGAAGGAAAACCACATAAACCTATGAATGAAGCTAGTTGTTGAAAGAACAGTTTTGTTTTATTTGCATGTGATATGTTTCATATTTTTATTTTTTTTAGAAGAGAGATTTTAATTTAGAAGAGTATCTTTTTTCCTTTTTTATTGGATTGTTGACACTTTTATGTAGAGTTAACTGGAGAGGCAATTCTACTGAAGTAGTTTAAGAGATACATAATTTTCTGAAGTGAACTTTTTTTTTTTTTTTTTTGAGATGGAGCCTCAAGCTATCCCCCTAGGTAGAGTGCCATGGAATCACAGCTCATAGCAACCTCCAACTCCTGGGCTCAAGCGAGTCTCCTGCCTCCACCTCCCGAGTAGCTGGGACCACAGGCGCCCGGTTGTTTGGCGGGCCCGGGCTGGGGATTCGAACCCGCCACCTTAGGTGTACGTGG
>CAUYQV010067505.1:0-25191 GCA_963574575.1 Galagoides demidoff
GGCGCTTGTGGTCCCAGCTACTTGGGAGGCGGAGGCAGGAGACTCGCTTGAGCCCAGGAGTTGGAGGTTGCTATGAGCTGTGATGCCATGGCACTCTACCCAGGGGGATAGCTTGAGGCTCCGTCTCAAAAAAAAAAAAAGAAATCCAACAAATGACTCCCCAAAACCTTGCTTAGGCCATTTACCATGGCTCTGTTCCCTAAGACTCTACCCTAGGAAGGAAGGACCCTACCTTTCCTACTCACAAAGCATAAACTGAAGAGACCTATCTTTCCTCTCATCTTCTAATTCATGTAACCTCTTCTTTGCAGTTTTTTTTTTTTTTTGGCCAGGGTTGGGTTTAAACCCACCACCTCTGTTATATGGGGCTGGTGCCCTACTCCTTTGAGCCACAGGCGCTGCCCCATGTAGCCTCTTCTTTTAACCCCCAAGTCCCCCAAACCATATTAACCTCACCCTGGTACTTTCCTTTCTCCCAGCTGTGCACAAGTTCAGAAAGCAAAGAGTAATAATTAGGTGCAGCATAGTAATGAAGACCTGGAAATGAATCCTCTACCTCCAATCTAGCCTTCAATTTGATCTTGATTTTAGAAGGCTAGGCACAGGAATAACAGTCCACTCCAAACAGATTTGTTAGATTTTTAATAAGAACATGGAAATCCCAATCAGCCCTTCAACAAAATTAAAATACAAGAAGTGAAATTAAAAGTATTCTACAGTAAATGACTTTTATTAAAAAAAAAAAAGTAACTGTGAACATATAAACAAGCCTGCAGGGCACTACAGTACAGCTGGAAAGAGATACATTTCCCAATGTACCCATGGGCCAATGAGTTCCATCATTTTCAAATAAATTCTTAAAACTCCACTGAGTTGGAAAGTTTTGCTGGAAATATTTCTGGACAAAAAACAAAAAACCTCATGTTGGAAATCAAACTGTCCTTCCTATTTAGAAACATGAGAGGAGTCCCCAGGGAACGCTGGTAATAGGTGAAAATGGTTCCTGGAGTCACCAGTGTGTACACGCAGAGAACACACCACAGCTCAGACGTGACAGATTCTTTCTCAGATGACTGTTCCCTCAAAATATGACTGAGATGGGAGGGAGAGAAACTAAAAGAATTCTAAAATGCCAATTCTTTTAAGTTCTGCTTTGGCTGACTTTGTGCTATAATGGGCAGCTGATTTCTAAAAATCATATTTCTTCAAAGAGTTTTTTTGAAAGGAAGACTAAATGTAATGTGCCTTTCCTCAATATCCAGGAAAACAACTGTGGTATTTCAAAAATTCTAAAAATATCTACTTTCATGAAATAGTAACTATTTCACTACAAACCTATTTTTCACTAAATACACACATTTCCTAATCCTGGAGCCTCCTGGGAAAAGCAGTGGGTTCTCCCTGGGTCCTATATGACTCCACTGTTCATGGGAAAGAGTGTGGGGAATGGCTTCACCCCATCTTCTGGGATGGGCCTTGTCAGAGGTCGCGTGCAGAGACACTGTTAGAATTCCACCAGGCATGTTTAAGCAATTACTCCCTACCTGTACCAGTTATGATTCCCTCTACCTTCAAACACATTCCCACTTAACTAGGCACAAAAGGAAAAGAAAACAAAGGTGTGCCCACATTCCTGGTTTCCATAAAATTTCATTTCAGGAGAACGTGCAAGAAAGCCCAGTGATGTTCAGGCAATTCGGATTCCCCAAAGGCCACAGGATGGGGATGTGACACCCTTGGCTTGGAGTCTGAAACTGTGTGTGCGAACAGTGCGACGTTCCTGTGTCAACCTTCGATGTTGAGGCAGCATAGAAAAGAGTGGCTGTAGAGTTTGTAATACTGACCACACTGGTTCCAGGTGAAGGGCCTCTGCTCCAGCAGAGATCCCTGCTGTTCCCTGTAAGTGTTGTGAGTGAAAAACCTGCTTCACAGGGGAGTTTGGAATTTCTCCATGCCTAAGACCTTGCCAATTTGGATTCATGAGCCTTGAGGGTGCCAACAGCATCTTTCACTGCATGGTAAATGATGTTCTTCACCTGGAAAGAGTGATCAACACAGTTAGTTCATGGTAGCTCCATGCTACTACATTCTGCAAATGCAAATGTTAGGTTCTACCTTGAGCGTAAGACTACTGGTTAGTGAGAAAACCCCCAACAATGACTGTGTGCTTCCCAAATAAATCTTCAAGATGATTAACAAGTCATAGGTCTATGTTCAAAAAAAGAATGACAGGCTCGGCGCCTGTGGCTCCATCGGCTAAGGCGCCAGCCACGTACACCTAAGGTGGTGGGTTTGAATCCCCAGCCCGGGCCCGCCAGACAACAATGATGGCTGCAACCAAAAAAAAAAAAAAAGCCAGGCATTGTGGCAGGCACCTGTAGTCCCAGCTACTTGGGAGGCGGAGGCAGGAGACTGGCTTGAACCCAGGAGTTGGAGGTTGCTATGAGCTGTGATGCCATGGCACTCTACCCAGGGGGATAGCTTGAGGCTCCATCTCAAAAAAAAAAAAAAAAAAAAAAAAAACAACAACAACAAAAAAAACCCCCCGAAATAATGACAAAACCATTTGAAAGGCTAAATAATCACCATCATCAATATGCTTTTTATCTAAGCTGTGTATGTGGACTTTCATTTAATACTTGCCACAATCCTATAAGGTAGTTTCTCATTTACAGATGAGAAACTGAGAAAAACCAAGGTTCCATGGTTAAGAACCTTGCCTAAGGTTGGGCCCAGCAGCCATGCCTATAATCCTAGCACTTTGGGAGGCAGAGGCTGGTGAATTGCTTGAGCTCAGGAGTTCCAGACCAACCTGAGCATAAGCAAGACCCTATCTCTAGTAAAAACAGAAAAATTAGCCAGGCATTGTGGCAGGCACCTGTAGTCCCAGCTACTTGGAAGGCTGAGTCAGGAGGATCACTTGAACCTAGGAGTTTGAGGTTATTGTGATTGAAGTTAACACCACGGCACTCTAATCTAGGAAACAGGGTCACAAACAAACAAACAAAACACAAACCTTGCCTAATGTCCTATAGCTAATAAGGATGCACTAAAACAAGAGACGATAAGAAGATTATGGGATATTTTTTCCCTTTGTGCTTCTATTTATTTTCCAGTTTGTCTAAAAGGAACAAACATTGCAGGGTGAGGTGGCTCATGCCCGTAATCCCAGCACTCTGGGAGGCCAAGGTGGGTAGATGCCTCAGCTCAGGAGTTCAAGACCATCCTGAGCAAGAGCAAGACGCCATCCCTAAAAAAACAGCTGGGCATTGTGGCAGGCACCTATAGTCCTAGCTACTTGGAAGGCTGAGGCAAGAGAATCATTTAAGCCCAGGAGTTTGAGGTTCTTGTGAGGTACGACGCCATGGCACTCTACTGAGTGAGTGAGACTCTGTCTCAATAAAAAAAAAAAAAAAAGAAAGAAAAGCCACTTGAACCTGCAGGATCATCAACCAAAGACCTACTTAAGCCACAGGCATGCTGGAGGAAAGAGGTCACAATGAAAAGCTATGTGTGTGTTCAAATTGCTGAAGCTGTGCCTGGAGAATCTTGCTTCATTATTCTTTGTTCTTTTTTTTGAGACAGAATCTTAAGCTGTCGCCCTGGGTAGAAAGCCATGGTGTCACAGCTCACAGCAGCAACCTCAAACTCTTGGGCTTGAGCAATTCTCATGCCTCAGCCTCCCAAGTAGCTGGGGACTACAAGTGCCCGCCATAATGCCTAGCTATTTTTGTTATTGTTGTTGCAGTTGTCATTGTTTAGCTGGCCTGCACCAGATCTGAACCTGCCAGCCTTGGTGTATGTGATCAGCACCCTACTCACTGAGCTACAGGTGCTACCTCTTTGTTCTTTCTTTCTTTTTTTATACAGGAATATGTTTAATTTATCATTAAATTACCTTTAAATTAATGATGTCACATAACTAACCCATTCCATCTATCTTTGTCACCAAATACATTTTTTTGCCATACTCTATAATCTTTGTTCTTCCTAAAATTAGTAACTAAAGTCCCCCAGGGTATTAATAATGAAATTCTGCCCGCTTGGCACCTGTAGCTTAGTGGGTAGGGCACCAGCCACATACGCTGGAGCTGGCAGGTTCGAATCTACCCTGGGCCTGCCAAACAACAATGACAACTACCAAAAAAGAACCAGGCATTGTGGCAGGTGCCTGTAGTCCCAGCTACTTGGGAGGCTGAGGCAAGAGAATTGCTTAAGCCCAAGAGTTTGAGGTTGTTGTTAGCTGTGACGCCACAGCACTCTACCAAGGGCAACACAGTGAGACTCTGTCTCAAAAAAAAAAAATAAATTCTGCCCTTAAAATTCCAAACCATTTCAAGAGGAGAGGAAATCTAATTTGATGTCCAGCTCTGTTCTTCAAGGAGAAAACAATCCTGAGCCCTGTGAATAAGTTGTTACGGTCATGGACTATAATCCCTAATAGAACTCTAAGAAACTGAGTCTGCAAAGAAGTCTGCTATGAGATGCAGCTTCAAGGACAATACCTCTTCTCGGAACCATGTTCAGAACACATTGCCATACAGCTGTTCTACCTGCCCAAGGAGGTCAGTCTAGTCAGTTACTAACACTAAAAACACTATACTTCCCAAGGGTAGAGAAACGAGGACCATCACAATGGAAATGGTTAGGTTAAAAGATGGCTATTCTCTAAACAAATCTGAAGAGAACTGATTAAATCCTTCCTGAAAAGGGCTCCCTAATCCCCTGAGTTTCTTGAGACATTTTTCCTCCATAGTTAGGACCTCCAGAGAATATCCTCAGAAAAGAGAATATGCTTCTGTGTTTGCATGTGTGAATGCAAGAAGAAGACAGAGTGGGGATAAAAGTGTTATTTACCTGCAGTTTATCCTCATGATTTGTATGAGTGTTAGAGAGATGCCTGAATTCCTGAGTCAGGCGGAAACAGTGCTTTACATGTTCTGGAGATACAAAATCTTCTGCTACTTTTATGCAACTGTATAGATTGTGAACCTGGGAGGGAAAAAGTAGAAAAGGGAAACATCAGATAATGGAGATTCAATAACACATGGAAAATGTCCATGATACAGTTTAAAAAAAACCCACTTAAAAAATACTTATAGTATCGGCTCCGCGCCTGTGGCTCAATCGGCTAAGGTGCCAGCCACATACACTTAAGGTGGCGGGTTCGAATCCCCAGCCTGGGCCCGCCAAACAACAATGATGGCTGCAACCAAAAAATGGCCTGGTGTTGTGGCGGGCGCCTGTGGTCCCAGCTACTTGGGAGGCGGAGGCAGGAGACTCGCTTGAGCCCAGGAGTTGGAGGTTGGAGGTTGCTGTGAGCTGTGATGCCATGGCACTCTACCCAGGGGGATAGCTTGAGGCTCCGTCTCAAAAAACCAAAACAAACAAACAAAAATACTTACAGTATTGTACCCCATGATTGCATTAATGTACATAGCTATGATTTAATTAAAAAAAAAAAAGAAAAGAAAAAAAATACTTATAGTATTGGGCAGCACCTATGGCTCAAGGAGGAGGATGCCAGCCCTGGCCAAAAAACTGCAAAAAAAAAAACCAACAAAAAAAACCCTTATAGTATTCTATTTTTTTTTTTTTTTTGTAGAGACAGTTTTACTTTATCACCCTCGGTAGAGAGCTGTGGTGTCACACAGCTCACAACAGCCTCCAACTCCTGGGCTTAGGCGATTCTCTTGCCTCAGCCTCCCGAATAGCTGGGACTATAGGCGCCTGCCACAACACCGGCTATTTTTTGTTGTTGTTGTTGCAGTTCGGCTGGGGCTGGGTTTGAACCTGCCATCCTCAATATATGGGGCCGGCATCCTACTCACTGAGCGAGAGGCACCACCCTATAGTATTCTATTTTTATAATTACAACAGAACAACTTTCCATGCAAATTTATAAATAAAAATGTTAGTATTTGGCTAGATATGGTAACCTACACCTATAATCCCAGCACTTTGAAAGGCCAAGGAGGGAATATCATTTGAGGCCAGGTCAAGACCAGCCTGGGCAATGTAACAAGACCCTATCTCTACAAATACATGCACCAATTAGCCAGATATGGTGGTGCATGCCTGTAGTCCCAACTACCCTGGAGACTGAGGCAGGAGGATTGCTTGAGCCCAGGAGTTTGAGGTTACAGTGACTATGACACTTCACCCTAGCCTGGGTCATACAGCAAGACCTGTCTCAACCCCTCCCTGCAAAAAATGAACCAAAAAAGCTACCCAAATAATACAAAAAACATTAGTATTTACCCAGAAAATGGTATGAAAAAATATACATCAGGCTCATGCCCATGCTCAGTGGTTAGGGCGCCAGCCACATATACTGAGGTAGGCAAGTTCGAACCTGGCCTGGGCCTGCTAAATGATGACAACTGCAACAAAAGAAATAGCCGGGCATGTGGCCAGCACTTATAGTCCCAGCTACTTGGGAGGCTGAGGCAAGAGAATCACCTAAGCCCAAGAGTTTGAGGTTACTGTGAGCTGTGATGCCACAGCATTCTACTGAGGACAACATAGTGAGACTCTGTCTTCAAAAAAGACAAAAAAAAAAAAAAATATATATATACACACACATATCAAACAAGTAGCCTATCCTGAGCTGAGGTAGGAAATTACAGTGGAATGGTAGGACAGGGGATTGATAAGAGGTATGATACCGGCTAGGTGTGGTGTGGTGGCTCACACCATTCTGGGAGACTAAAGTGGGAGGATCCCTTGAGGCCAGTAGCTCCATATCAGCCTGAACAAGACCAAGACCCCCTATCTACTAAAGATAGAAAAATTAACTAGGCTTGGTAGCACACAGGAGGCTATTTGGAAGGCTGAGGCAAGACTGCTTGACCCCAGGAATTTGAGATTGCTGTGAGCTAAGTCAAGGCCATGGCACTCCACTAGCCCAGGTAACAGAGTGAGAATCTGTTTTAAAAATAAACAAATAAAATAAGTGCGGCACCCACAGCTTAGTGGGTAGGGTGCCAGTCACATACAACAAGGCTGGTGGGTTCGAACCCAGCCTGGGCCAGCTAAACAATAATGACAATTGCAACCAAAAAACAGCCGGGTATTGTGGCGGGTACCTATAGTCCCAGCTACTTGGGAGGCTGAGGCCAGAGAATCGCTTAAGTCCAAAGAGTTTGAGGTTGCTGTGAGCTGTGATGCCACAGTACTCTATGGAGGGTGACATAGTGAGACTCTGTCTCAAAATAAATAAATAAATAAAAATAAAATAAAATGCTGGGATGCTGGGCATGATAGCTCATGCCTATAAAACTAGCAGTCTGGGAGACTAAGGCAGGTAGATTGCCTGAGCTCAGGAGTTTAAGAACAGTCTGACCAAGAGTGATACCCCATCTCTACTCAAAATAAAACAAATAGCCAGGTGTTGTGGCGGGTGCCTGAAATCCCAGCTACTCGGGAGGCCAAGGCAGAGGTGAGAGCATTGCTTGAAGCCAAGAATTTGGGGTTTTGTGAGGTACGATAATGCCATGGCATTCTATTTTAGGCAACAGAGGAAGACTCTGACTCAAAAAACAAATAAACAAACAAGCAAAAAAGGGTGGTGCCCATAGCTCGGTGGGTAGGGCACCGGCCACATACACTAAGGCTGGTGAGTTTGAACCTGCCCTGGACCAGCTACAAAAAAAACCACAAAAAACCCAACAACAAAACGGGTGGTGACTGTGGCTCAGTGGTAGGCCCATATACTGAGGGTGGTGGGCTCAAACCCAGCCCTGGCCAAACTTCAACAAAAAAATAGCCAGGTGTTGTGGTGGGCACCTATAGGCCCAGCTACTTGGGAGGCTGAGGTAAGAGAATCGCTTAAGCCCAAGAGTTTGAAGTTGCTGTGAGATATGACCCCACGACACTCTACTCAGGACGACACAGACTTTGTCTCAAAAAAAAAAAAAAAAAAAACCCACCAAACCCAGAAGGGTATATAGTATGGGTAACTGTCTGCATTCTTTAGACTTTGTATTTATTTATTTATTTAGACAGAGTCGCCTTTTGTCATCCTCTGTAGAGTACCATGGCATCATATCTCATTGCAACCTCAAACACTTGGGCTCAAGCGATCCTCTTGCCTCCTACCTCAAACTCTTAGTCTTCCAAGTAGCTGGGACTATAGGGGCCCACCACAATGCCCAGTAGTTTGTTTTTTTTTTTTTTTAGAGATGGGGTCTCACTCTTGCTCAGGCTGGTCTTGAACTCCTAAGCTCAAGCAATCTACCTGCCTCAGCCTCCCAGAGTGCTAGGATTACAGGTGTGAGCTATCATTACCTGCCTCTGCTTAAAATTTTTATTTTTCTGAGACAGTCTCACTTTGTCACCCTGGGTAGGGTGCTGTGGCATCACAGCTCACAGCAACTTCAGACTCTTGGACTCAAACAATTCTCTTGCCTCAGCCTCCTAAATAGCTGGGACTGCAGGCGCCTACCACCATGCCCGGCTACTTTTAGAGACAGGAGTCTCACTCTAGCTCAGGCTGATCTTGAACCTGTGAGTTCAGGTGATCCACACCCCTCAGCCTCCCAGAGTGCTGGGATTACAGGTGTGAGCTACTGTGCCTGGCCTTGCTTAAAATTTTTAAAACAAGCATTAAAATCATAAGTAAGAAGGGTGGCGCCTGTAGCTCAGTGGCAGGGCGCTGGCCACATACATGGAGGCTGGCGGGTTCGAACCTGGCCCAAGCCTGCTAAAACAATGACAATTGCAATAAAAAAAAATAGTCTGGTGTTTTGGCGGGTGCCTGTGGTTCCAGCCATTTGGGAAGCTGAGGCAAGAGAATTGTTTGAGTCTGAGAGTTGGAGTTGCTGTGAGCTGTGATGTCACAGTACTCTACTGAGGGCGACAAAAGGGAGACTCTCAAAAAAACAAGAATTACAAGTAAGAAAATTGAAACCGGCTCTGCGCCTGTAGCTCAAATGGCTAAGGCACCAGCCACATACACCAAAGTTGGAGGGTTTGAATCCAGCCCGAGCCTGCCAAATAACAATGGCAACTACAACCAAAAAAATAGCTGGGTGTTGGGGCAGGCACCTGTAGTCCCAGCTACTTGGGAGGCTGAGACAAGAGAATCGCTTAAGCCCAGGAGTGGGAGGTTGCTGTAAGCTCTGATGACACGGCACTCTACTTAGGGCAACAGCTTGAGGCTCTGTCTCAAAAAAAGAAAAAGAAAAAGAAAATTGAAAACCAAAACATAAGTTATTAGTTTAAGAGAAATTGATCTAATATAGCCATTTATATATCTTTTTAGATTAGCAAGAAGGGAGAAATAAGGAAGCCCATGGAACTGCTGAACCCTTCCCCTAAGGGAACCTACCTGGTGTGGGGCTCCAGCAGGTATGAAGACAGCATCACCAAGGAACTGCACAATGGCCCAGCCTTGCACACCATACTCCTCATAAAGTCGCTTACGGAGGGTCTGGTCCAGGTACCAACTTTGGTCATGAATTGGGTCATGATCAGGAGGATTCTCTTGGCCTTGCTCTTCTCCAACCTGAAGCCATCATAAACATCCAAAGAAAGAAAATTTAAAATTTATTTATTTTTTTGAGACAGAGCCTCAAGCTGTCCCCCTGGGTCGAGTGCTGTGGCATCACAGCTCACAGCAACCTCCAACTCCTGGGCTCAAGCGAGTCTCCTGCCTCAGCCTCCCAAGCTGGGACTATAGGTGCCCACCACAATGCCTGGCTATTTTTTTTGGTTGCAGTCATCATTGTTGTTTGGCGGGCCAGGGCTGGATTCAAACCCGCCACCTTAGGTGTATGTGGCTGGCACCTTAGCCACTTGAGCCCCAGGTGCAGAGCCGAAATTTTAAAATTTATTAACAGGCCAGACGCAGTAGATAGCTGGAGCTCAGAAGTAGGAGACCACCCTAATAGTGAGACTCTGTCTCTACTAAAAAGTAGAAAAACTAGCTGGGCATTGTGGTGAGCACCTGTAGTCCCAGCTACTTGGGAGCCTGAGGCAGGAGGACTGCTTGAGCCCAAGAGTTTGAGGTTGCTATGAACTATGATGCCATGACATTCTACCTAGGGTGACAAAGTGAGACTGTCTCAAAAGAAAAAAAAAAAAAGGCTGGGCGAAGTGGCTTATACTTGTAATCCCAGTACTCTGGAAGGCCAAGGTGGATGGACTGCATTGAGCTCAGGAGTTTGAAACCAACCTGAGCCACAGTGAGACCCTATCTCTAAAAATAGCTGGGCACTGTGGCAGATGCCTGTAGTCCCAGCTACTTGGGAGGCTAAGGGAAGAGAATCACTTTAGCCCAAGAGTTAAAGGTTGCTGTCAGCTATGATACCATGCACACTGAGGGTGACAAAGTGAGACTGTTTCAAAAAAAGAAAAAAAAAATTATTTTTTATTTTTTTGAGACAGAGCCTCAAGCTGTTGCCCTGGGTACAATGCCGTGGCATCACAGCTCACAGCAACCTCCAACTCTTGGGCTTAAGTGATTCTCTTGCCTCAGCTCCTCAGTAGCTGGGACTATAGGCACCTGCCACAACGCCTGGCTATTTTTTGGTTGTAGCTGTCATTCTTTGGCAGGCCCGGGTTGGATTTGAACATGCCAGCTCTGTGCATGTGGCTGGTGTCTTAGCCGGTTGAGCTATAGGCACCCAGCCAAAACAAAAATTATTAACAGCATAATTCTAACTTGCTGTTGTTATGCCTCTGGTAGGCTAAAGTTTTCGCATTATTCTAGTCAATATCCTCTAGGTGTCGCTCCTTATTTTTTTTTTTTAAGATATAGAGTCTCACTTTATTGCCCTTGGTAGAGTGCTGTGGTGTCGTAGCTCACAGCAATCTCAGACTCCTGGGTTTAGGTGATTCTCTTTCCCCAGCCTCCTGAGTAGCTGGGACTACAGGTGTCCACCACAATGCCTGGCTATTTTTTTGTTGCAGTTTGGCTGGGGCTGGGTTTGAACCCGCCACCTCACTATATGGGGCTGGCGCCCCACGCACTGAGCCCCAGGCGCCACCCAGCCAACAGGTCTTTAATGTCAAGACACTCCACAGGAGAAACCCTCAGCAGCCTAGGTTGGCCTCCCAATCCCTGGAGCTGAGAGCACAATTCACCCAGGTCTGTACCTTCCGGAGTAGCTCCCGGATCTTCTCTGCATCCTTGGCTGCATAGATGTGCCATAAAGCACCTGGCTTCTCTTTTCCATCATGAATCCTCTGCTTTGTCACTTCATCAGCGTCTCCCTCATCAATTGTCTTGAGGACCTCTGAAATGAGCAGAAAGATTAGTCAGCCATTTTAGTACTTCTGAGTAAAGCAAAATGTCCAGTTCGAACAAATTTAGTTTCTATCTCTCTGGAATAATATAATGCAGAATCAAAGAATCAAAATTTGTATTGGGAAAAAAATTCATATTGAGTCTAAGCTCCCCACACACAGAAGGAGCAACACTAAACTTTTCTTTTCTCTTTTTTTTTTTTTTGAGACAGAGCCTCAAGCTGTCCCCCTGGGTAGAGTGCCGTGGCATCACAGCTCACAGCAACCTCCAAAGCCTGGGCTCAAGTGAGTCTCCTGCCTCCGCTTCCCAAGTAGCTGGGACCACAGGCACCCACTACAATGCCTGGCTATTTTTTGCTTACAGCCATCATTGTTGTTTGGCAGGCCCGGGCTGGATTCGAACCCGCCACCTTAGGTGTATGTGGCTGGCGCCTTAGCCGCTTGAGCCACAGGTGCCAAGCCTAAACATTTCTTACTTAATAGAGTTTCAGCAATTTTTAGTTTTCCTTTATAAAACATTTATTGCTCAAACTGTGCAGTCACATCGTATGTTTAAGCAGGTTGTGTCCTGTTGCAAGTAAATGGAGTCTACTTTTTCAAGCTCTCTTCTAACTTTAAGATTCTGTGGACTTAAGACCCACAAAGCTTCTCTGGCTTCTCATAACAGAAGGGTCCACGAGTGTGCAGCATCAATAGGAAATGAATAACAGAAAATAAACCAAGGTAATAAGACTCATTATCCTTCAACCTTGAGTTATTTTCTTTTTCTTTTTTTTTTTTTTTTTTTTTGAGATGGAGCCTCAAGCTATCCCCCTGGGTAGAGTGCCATGGCTTCACAGCTCATAGCAACCTCCAACTCCTGGGCTCAAGCGAGTCTCCTGTCTCTGCCTCCCAAGTAGCTGGGACCACAGGCGCCCGCCACAACGCCCGGCCATTTTTTGGTTGCAGCCATCATTATTGTTTGGTGGCCCGGGCTGGGGATTCGAACCCGCCACCTTAGGTGTATGTGGCTGGTGCCTTAGCCGATTGAGCCACAGGCGCCGAGCCGAGTTATTTTCTTCTTAAAGAATTTCTCTTTTTTTCTGAAACTTCCATAATGAATACATATTGATTTTAACCAATGGGAGATGGCAGGAATTAAAAATACAGCAAAACATTGCTTTTATACTTCTGTGGTTTATCATCTATCACTTACAGCTTATCTGGCTGACAGGCCAAGTAGGCTAGTTTGCCCTGTCTTCTTTATTCCTCTTTGTGATGATACACATTCAGTGGAAAAGGCAGCATTCCCAGAGAGAGGATGGCTCTGGTAAAGATACACAAGTAGTATCTTCTCTGCTAGAATCTCCTTTTGTTTACATCATCCACTGTGAACCTACTATGCTTCAGGCCTGGTGGAAATTTGGGAAAAAGCCATGGCGGAATAAAAAAAGGAAGAAAAAAGAGAAGCTCTGGCCCTGACTGAGGGGGAAAAATAACTAATTGTACTTTTTTTTTTTTTTTTTTTTAAGACAGAGCCTCAAGCTGTCCCCCTGGGTAGAGTGCTGTGGCATCATAGCTCATAGCAACTTCCAACTCCCAGCTCAAGTGAGTCTCCTGCCTCCGCCTCCCAAGTAGCTGGGACCACAGGCGCCCGCCACAACACCCGGCCATTTTTTGTTGGTTGCAGCCATCATTGTTGTTTGGCGGGCCCAGGCTGGATTTGAACCTGCCACCTTAGGTATAGTGGCTGGCACCTTAGCCACTTGAGCCACAGGTGCCAAGCCACTAACTGTACTCTTGAAGTCGAACCTCACCATTCTGAAGCAGTGGCTTCTAGAAATCATACCTTCATCATGAGCACCCTCCCCGATGGGGATCCCAACATACACCATCACATTAACAGCATCAGACACGTCTAAGTGAAGATTTGTTGTGCCAACTCTTCTATCTTCTGCTGTTATCAAGCCTAAAGATGAAAGGAAAATATACGAAGTGAAGGGACAACATTCTGATGAACTCACATAGATCCTATAACTGAAAACATGATTAAAGACTTTTCTTTTTTATGACAGTCTTATTTTGTTGCCCTGGGGAGTGCTATGGCATCATGGCTCATAGTAACCTCCAACTCTTGGACTCAAACGATTCTCTTGCCTCAGCCTCCCGAATAGCTGAGACTACAGGCACCCACCACAACACCTGGCTGTTTTTAGAGATAGGGTCTCACTCTTGCTCGGGCTGATGGCCAATTCCTGGGCTCAGGCAATCCTCCTGCCTCAGCCTCCCAGAGTGCTATGATTATAGGTGTGAACCAGCATGCCCACACTTTTGCTTTTCATGGAGGGAGCATTTTTTTTTTTTTTGGAGACAGAGCCTCAAGCTATCCCCCTGGGTAGAGTGCCATGGCATCACAACTCACAGCAACCTCCAACTCCTGGGCTCAAGTGAGTCTCCTGCCTCAGCCTCTCAAGTAGCTGGGACCACAGGTGCCTGCCACAACGCCTGGCTATTTTTGGTTGCAGCCATCATTGTTGTTTTTGGTGTGCCCAGACTGAATTTGAACCTGCCACCTTAGGTCTATGTGACTGGTGCCCTAGCCACTTGAGCCACAGGCGCCGAGCCGGAAGGAGCATTTTTTGAGAGTGGATTGCTTCTATAACCAGAACTAATGGATTGTGTCAACCAAGCAACTATGTCGCCCTCAGTGGCATCACCTGGCTTTTTTTGTTGTTGCTGTTGTCATAGACATTTATCAGGTATAATAGTCTGATAACTGTCGTAGTCATTTATTTTTCCTACTAAAAAATAGGAAAAATTAGCTGGTCACGGTGGTGCACATTTGTAGTACCCAGCTGCTTGGGAGGTGAGGCAGGAAGATTGCTTAAAGGGAAGTTGAGGTTGTTGTGAGCGAGGCTGAACTCATGGCACTCTAGCCTGGTTGACAGAGCAAGACTCTGTCTTAAGAAAAAAAAAAAAAAAGGCAAACGCAATAGAGATATGGGCATTTGGCACATTCAAATAAAGCTAAGTTTTCAGAGTGATTTAGGTCATTACTGACCTAAGCGCTGGCTGGTAGCACACTTCCCAGCTTTCTTTCTTTGTTATTTTCCCAAGTCTTTTAGAACTGAAAATGTCTCTCCTTGAATATTATTATTTTTAAAAATTTGTAACAAAGACACATTTTATTTAGGAAGAACAAAGAGAATGTTTAGAGCACTTTTTTTTTTCTTTTTTTTTTAAGAGAGAGTCTTACCATGTCGCCCTTGGTAGAATACCATGGTGTCATAGCTCATAACAACCTCAAACTTTCAAACTCTTTGGCTTAAGTGATTCTCTTGCCTCAGCCTCCCAAGTAGCTGGAACAACAGGCACCTGCCACAACGCCCAGCTATTTTTTGGTTGTAGTTGTGGTTGTTTGGCAGGCCCAGGCCGGGTTTGAACCTCCCAGCCCCTGTGTATGTGGCTGGAGCCCTAGCCTCAGCTACAGGTGCCAAGCTTACTTAGAGCACTTTTTTTTTTTTTTTTTTTTTGAGGCAGAGTCTCATTATGTGGCCCTTGGTAGAGTGTCGTGGTTTCACGCACACAGCAACCTCAAACTCTTGGGCTTAAGTGATTCTCTTGCCTCAGCCTCCCAAGTAGCTGGGACTATAGGTGCCTGCCACAACACCCAGCTATTTTTTGGTAGTCGTTGTCATTGTTTGGCAGGCAAGGGCTGCATTTGAATCCGCCTGCTCCAGTGTATGTGGCTGGCACCCTACTTACTGAGCCACAGGTGCTAAGCATAGAGCACTCCCAAAGAGAGTTGAAGTAGGTCCCTCTCATGATGGACAGAAGGAGGGAGAGACTTGAGTAGAATTTCTGAGAGGAAACTTTCTTACTACTGGAGACATACAAGCTTATGGACTGGGCTCACATAGACACAAATCAATATGAGAAAGGCTCGGTGCCTGTAGCACATAGTTCTGGTGCCAGCCACATGCACTGAACATAGTGGGTTCAAGCTGGCCCAAGGCCAGCTAAACAACAATGACAATTGCAATAAGAAAATAGCTGGGGCACGTGCCTGTGGTCCCAGCTACTTGGGAGGCTGAGACTGGAGGATTGCTTGAGTCCAGGAGTTCTGGGCTATAGCATGTTATGCTGACTGGGTGTCTGTACTAAGTTTGGCATCAATGTGGTGACCTCTTGGGAGCAGGGAACCACCAGGTTGCCTAAGGAGGGGTGAACCAGAGCAGGTCAAAGGTTCTGTGCTGATCAGTACTGGGAAATAGACTGGCTTTGTGGCAAGCACCTATAGTCCCAGCTACTTGGGAGGCTGAGGCAAGAGAATCGCTTAAGCCCAAGAGTTTGAGGTTGCTGTGAGCTGTGACACCATGGCAGTCTACTGAGGGAAGACACAGTGAGACTCTGTCTCCAAAAAAAAAAAAAAAATCAATATGAGAAAAGCAAACATATTCTAAACCATCCTGGATACTATTTACTTCTTCAGCACTTGCTTCCTGCCTTTGGTCATTTCTATGCATCACCCTAACCACAGACCTCCCTATATAGGTGAAATGAAATGACAATAGTTCCCCAAAAGGCAATTCTCGCCTCTCTTCCTCATACCATAGGCGTTGTACATCTTGGGGCCCAGATCAGGCCTTACAAAGTAGCTGGGTAGCCTAGAAGCCAGATTGAGCCTGCCATCTCGTTTGGTATATTCTGGCAGAGGAAGGTTCTCCATTAGATCTTCAAACCTACAACAGGGCAGGAAAGATGACTTAGCTTGTTAGAGGAAGAAAACAAAAAACCAGAGTTCACTTTGTGGTGGCTTCAGTCAAGCAGAAGTCTCTGAAATGATACCACTGTAGGTCACTAACCTCGTTGGCATCATGTCTCGAAAATCTTCCCCAGGAGGCCAGTCCTTGAGTTTGAGCACCATTGGTTGCCCATCTTCTGACCTTAGTCGCTCTGGAAGAGAGATGGTATTCTCACAAACATCCACTGGTTTGGCTGCTGTCCACTTTTCAGCAGTGACTAAAGTTTTATGATACTAACCTCTTATTTCAGAATATAAACTACCATAATGGGTGAGGTGAGCTTTGTTTTCCTCACCCATTGTTTTAGCATATGACAGATTTTCCTATCTCATAAGGATTCCATCCCCCTCTCTTAGAGTGAAAGCACTCCATACACCCCTTGGAATCACATGCTTAAGCCTCAGTGTGCACTGGAAGTCATGTGACTGCCATACAAACTACCTGGTCAGAACAGAAGAGAATGTTCCTTTCACAAAGAGAATTATTATTCAAGGAATAGGGCTGGGTATACAGGTGCTTATTTCCCAGTCTGCCATTCCTGAACTAGATATCAAAGGTACTTACTGCATATAATCTCGAAACCATCCCAAAAATCCCGAACTTTCACATCAGAAATTATAGCACAGTTCCTGCAGTTCACCAAATCCACATCCTGGTCTCCAAACTCCTGGCTAAAGGCTTCTGGCTTCCAGAGTTCAGACTTGAGCTTTTTATGCACCCCTGAAACCAGCACTGGCTGTGGAAATAAAAATATCCCAATCAAAGCCATCTAGGAATACTTTTAAGTCCAGGGTTAAGAGACAGACTAGGATTTCCTGGATTTTCCTCTTCTTCTCCATGAAGCTCTATTGTTCCTTCCTAGTTTTGAAACCTATGGATTTTCATCTGTCAGCTAAAGGGACTGGAAGCTCCTTCTACTACATTATATCTAGTTTTGCTTTTTTTTGAGACAGAGTCTCATTTTTGTCGCCCTCGGTAAAGTACCGTGCTATTACAGCTCATAGCAACCTCAAACTCTTGGGCTTAAGCGATTCTCTTGCCTCAGCCTCCCAAGTATCTGGGACTATAGGCACCCCCCACAATGCCTGGATATTTTTTGGTTGTAGTTGTCATTGTTGTTTGGCAGGCCCAAACAACAATGGCTGGTGCCTATAGCTAGCTGCTGAGCTATAGGCACCAAGCCACTCCATTACATTTGATCCTCACGCTGGGGATGTGCCACAGAAATCATTTGTTACCCTGGTATTTATCACTGTTCTGAGGTGAGGACAAAAAACTGAAAAATGCAACTTGGAGAACAATTCCTTACACTGGAAACCATAGAACTAGGCAATCCCATAAGCTACTCCTTCCTCAAGCACCTGCTAATGTATGAAAAGTAGGAAGTGTTGTCATACTAATATATTTTTTTGGAGACAGAGTCACACTTTGTTGCCTTGTCTTACCTCAGCCTCCCAAGTAGCTGGGACTACAGGCATCTGCCACAATGCCTCATTATTTTTAGAGACAAGGTCTCACTCTGGCTCAGGCTGGTCTCAAACCTGCGAGCTCAGGCAATCCACCTGCCTTGGCCTCCCAGAGTGCTAGGATTATAGGCGTGAGCCACTGTGCCAGGCAAGTGTTGTCATACTATTATAAACTTCTGTGGCCTTAAAACATTTACCTAGAAAATAACCATACACTTCCATCAATGTTCTCACCTCACCTTGTATGACATTGAAGGATTTTCCTCCAAAGGTGTTATCAACGCCAGATCAACACCTAACAAGAATTTCGATTGCCCTGTTAAGAACACAGAACTATATAACTCAGAACTAAAAGTTCTAACAATGTATTTTTAGGAATCTTCTTGATTTAAAAAACCTCAAACAACTCAGAGTAACAAGGCTATTATATCAAAGTACTACATCTAAATATCCCTGGCAAAAGATCTCCCAGAGAGACCTGGAATTATCCTGGTAGGTGTGGCAACCAGGCAGACAGCTGGCACTGGGACTACTTATTCTTGCTTACCTGACCTTGCTTCCAACACTCCCGGAAGATCTTCCAATTGTTTTTGTTGCTGGGGTCATGGAGACACAGAAGCCTCCCATCGCAGAGCCAGGAGTGAGAAGTATGGGGGTCTAGTACGTTTAACCCCATCACCATTTCCTTCACTTCCTTTTGGGTATCAGTCAAGTTGCAGGCCCGTTTTGAGGCATCTGAGGTTTTCTTGTTTTCCACCACTGAGGCAATGATGTGGTCAAGAAAGTTGGGTAGGCTGGCCTTGCTCTTCACTCCCTGCCAGACACAAACCCATCAGGTAAGCTTGACTGAGGCACCATGAGAAAAGCATTCTCAAAACTGTCTCTGCTATATGCACAGTTTTGATCTCTGTAATTCTACCAAAATAATTAGAATAGCTTTGCAATAGGGGCTGGGGGACACTAATAAGTCAGTATCTTAAATTCCTCTATCCTTCATATCCTTCTTTTTCTTGCCTTACATTCATTAAAGGAAAGTACAGAAAAATCCCTTCTGCTTCAAGAGATTTGAGACCTAAGAAATACCTCTGGCACTTAGTCCTGTATTACGCATATGCACACAGACTGTAGAGATCACAAACTGCCGTAACTGAGTGAAAAAAGATCATTTAGTTTGGGAGTTACTAAATCTTTTCTAGCCAGCAGGTCCAAGAGATATAATACTTCAATTAAATAGTTCAAATGACTTGCTAAGGCAGTGGTTTTCTATCAGGGTATACAACAATAAAGGGTATACCAGAGTGTCCAAGAGGAACCAGTGTATTCTGAAAGCATTCTCCTACTTTCCAATTCTTCCCTCCCTACCATCCCACTGAGAATCTCTTAATCTGTTTCAGCTGATGGGAAAGCTCAGGCCTAGAGATGAAAGCAACATACCTAAGGTTGTGAAACTGAAGGAGGGAGAGCTTTTACAAACTTAATAATTGTATGTCTAAAGTACCACTAGTCATTAGTGCAATCAAGTATGTAATCACACATCATCTTGGGAAATTTAAAACAAACTGGGAATATGGGCAAATACAAATAAGATAGAGCCCAAAATAATTGTTTTGTTTGCCTTTTTTTTTTTTTTTTTGAGACATTATTTCACTCTGTTGTATAGGCTACAGTGCAGTGGCATGATTATATAGCTCATTATAACTTTAAACCCTTGGGCTTAAACGATCCTCCCACCTCAACTTTACAAGTAACTGGGACTACAGGCACATGCCACCATCCCCAGCTAATTTAAAAAAAAAAATTAAGAGATGGGGTCTTGCTATAATGTTCAGATAGGTCTTGAATTTGGCCTCAAGCAATCCTCCCAACCTTGGTCTCCCAAAGCACTGGGACTATAGGTAAGAGCCACAACGCCTGGCCTTGTTTGCTTTTTTAAATGTTACTTATCCAAAAGAGAACCAAATAACCCAAACTGTGTACTGCTTAGTCACACACAGTTCATCAAATTTCAGCCATTAATCATAAAATAGAAGGAGAAATATATTTATTTACTTGTTTGGAATGATCTGCATGATATAAAAAACAGAAAAGGTATAGAATATATGTATAAAAAGAAGGAAGACAAAAACTATGAATACATGATAATACCACTGAAGTATAGCACTCAAGAGAAAACAGTAACCTCCAGAATGGGAAACGAATAATGGGGAGATAAGGATGGTAAGGAGACTTTTCATATAAACTCTTTGTATTTTTAAAGTTTTATATCCCCTGAATTCA
The DNA here is from genome assembly GCA_963574575.1 of Galagoides demidoff. Classification (NCBI taxonomy): domain Eukaryota; kingdom Metazoa; phylum Chordata; class Mammalia; order Primates; family Galagidae; genus Galagoides; species Galagoides demidoff. Next base: position 19,778 of record CAUYQV010067505.1, read on the forward strand.
TTCATTCAATAAATGCTTATTAGACATGATGACTATGGATTAAACTCTGTGGCACTAGGAATATACTGGTGAATAAAACAGTAAAAAATGCTGTGAGAAGAAGTGAAAGACAGAAAAGAAAACATAGTAGTTAAGTGTTATAAAAAAAATAAAGCAGGAAAAACAGTATGTCAGATGGGAGTGTAATGGACTTTTAAAAGGGTAATGTACAAAGACAGGTTTACTGAGGATGACATTTCAGGAGGGAGGAGAGGAAGGTGATGATGAAGCAAGCCATATGGTTAAATGGGAAAGAAATTTTTAGTGGATGAAACAAGTGCAAAGGCCCTAAAGAGGTAGCATACAGCATACCTGACCATGTTCAAGGAATAGCAAGGAGGAGGATGGGGCTGGAGCAGACTGAGTAAGAAGGAGAATAGCAGATGAAGTCACAGAGGTGAGGGGAAAGGAATAGATAAGACTAGAGCCTCCTAGTCAGGCTCTGGACTCTGCTCATCTTTAAGCACTATAAGGACTTTGCTTAAGTTATGAGAGAAATAGGAAGCCACGGGAGAATTTTAGGCAGATGTGACATGATCTGGCTTGTATTTTAAAAGGCTCACTTTACTTTGTTGAAAATAGACTGTAGTGTATAAAGGGAAGAAATAAAGGCATCTGTCAGTAATTTACTGCAAAAATTTAGGTGAGAGAATATGTTGGCTCAGACCAGAAAGGAAGTAGTAGAGCTGAAGAGAAATAGGTGAATGTTAGGTACATTTTAAAAATTAAATTAAAAGATCTGCTAAGTATGAAATGTTAAGACAGGGGTGTCCTAAATGATTCTTTAAGATTTCTGATATAAGCAACTGGAAGGATAGAAATGCTACTAACCAAAAGAAAAAACTAAGGAGGCACAGGCTTAGGGGCAGAAGATCAGTTCAGTTTCAGATGTGTTAAAGGTTTGAGATGGCTATTATATATCCAAGAGAATACAGTATGAATGCATTGACTATGTAAAAAAATTGTTCACTACTTAAAAGGATCTCAAACATTCCCCAAACTTAATGTAAAAGAGAATCTTGTTAGCTTGACGGATAATGTAGAGAACACAAATCATCATATACCCTCTAACACAATTATCATCAGATCTCTGATGGTTGTCTAGTAGAAAAGCAGCAAAGGCTAGAGTTGTAGATAGGACACTTACTGCTGAGGATGCAGAGAAGACCGGGGGGAAGGGTATGCCTGTGTCCAAGGGGGTTTGAGGAAGCTTTCCAGGCCCGGAGTGAAGGAGGTCTCGAAGGCTAGAGCCTTCGGTTTTGTTGTTGGAGGCAGTGGGACCCAGTAACAGACTGTTAAAAAGCTTTGGAGTCAATGGAGAGATCTTTGCAGTGGAGTTGAATGAGTCCAGCCCAAAGGGTGAATGAGACTCTTTACTGAGCACCGACCTCAGGGACCCTGCTTCTGTAAGAACATAACCGGGAATAGCATTAGGCATGATATGGAATATTCCACAGACAAGTGACTCCTAAAAATCAACCAAGTAGGAAGGAGGAAAGACTCTCTCCTTTCCCCTGCCCCCCAAACTATGTATGGTTTGTCTGGGTGAAGCCTGATAAGCTATGAATATAGGTCTTATGGCCAAGGAGGAACTCTCTTACCTCTTCTTTTCTTTTCCTGATCTAGATTTCAAACTCCTTTTGTTTCCATCCATCTTTTGTCTCCCTCTCTTTCTAAGATAGTGTTCTCAAGTAGGTCTCTAGAACTTCTATTTAAATCACCTGAAGTGCTTTTTAAAAATGGAGATTGTTGGTCTTACCTCAAGAGATTGTGATTGTATAGCTTTGGGTGAGGCATGTGAATCTGCATTTTTCACAGGTCCCCAGGGGGGATTCTTGAGCACATTGAAAATTGTTGCTCTAAGTCTAGCTCTCAACCCTAGCTATGTAACAGAACCATCTGAGAAGTATGTTAGAAACTTAGTATTAATCCTGACTAAGGAGGCCTAGGTTAGGGCCCAGGCACTTGCTTTTTTAAAAAAGCTCTACTTATAGAAAGAAATTCCCTCATTTCACGTGAGCAGCCAGAAAAAGCAAGTGGCATGTTTCATAAATGTGGACGGTAATGTGTGAGTTCAAAGAATCCCAGAATAACTCATGAGTTCCAGAACAGGCAAGCTTATGTTCATCTCACCTTTTGTTTCTTCTTTAGCCTTCTGAGTTGCTAAATCAGCCAACCAGTGCAGGGCAGAGGAGGGTTGGGCTGTATCAGGACAAGGAGGCCTAATGGCTTTTAGCTCACTATTGCTATTTGATGCTGAACTATCTGCTTTCAAAGGTTCTTCAGTTCTGATGTCAGTGCTGTCAGCTTTGGGAACATGGTCGGGCTCTGGAGTTGTTACTGTTGCAGTTCCTCCTCCACCTGAGAAGGTAGTTTCATTTCCAGAAGAGGCACTAGGGTTTATGCTAGGAAGCTGAAACACAGAAGGCCAACATGGTTAGGGTTCTTTCCTTGGGTAGGAAAAACGAACAAATCACAATTATAATGGCTTCAGACACTAAACATGTCTGGGAAGAATAATCTGAAACTGTCCTGTACACTACTCTTCCATCCATTCTTTTCTTTTCTTTTTTTTTTTTTTTTGAGACAGAGCCTCAAGCTATCTCCCTGGGTTGAGTGCCATGGCATCACAGCTCATAGCAACCTCCAACTCCTGGGCTCAAACGAGTCTCCTGCCTCTGCCTCCCAAGTAGCTGGGAATACAGGCGCCCGCCACAACACCCGGCCATTTTTTGGTTGCAGCCATCATTGTTGTTTGGCAGGCCCAGGCTGGGGATTCGAACCCGCCACCTTAGGTGTACATGGCTGGCGCCTTAGCCGCTTGAGCCACAGGCGCCGAGCCACGTCCATTCTTTTCTTATTATTTTTTATTTTTGAGACAGAGTCTCATTTATGTTGCCCTTGGTAGAGTGCTATGGTGTCACAGCTCACAGTAACCTTAAACTCTTGGGCTTAAGCGATTCTCTTGCCTCAGCCTCTCAAGTAGCTAGGACTACAGGTACCTGCTACAACGCCTGGCTATATTTTTGTTGTAGTTGTCATTGTTGTTTGGCAGGCCTGGGCTGGGTTCGAACCCACCAGCCCTGGTGTATGTGGCTGGCGCCCTAACCACGGAACTACAGCACCAAGCCTATTCCGTCCATTCTTTAGTTCAACATGTATTTACTGAGTCCCAAAACATGCCAGAAACCATGCTTGGGTCTACAGAAAGAGCCCTAGAAAAAATCTGAAGTTTATAATCTAAAATAAAGATGTAACATGCCTGATACACTTTCTGCAATGGCAAACTAGTGATTAAAATTTGACCTCATAGAGGTCAAGAGGTCTGAAAATTAAACAGTACATGCAAAGGGCTTAGCAGAGTTCAGGTACATGTAAATGCTCAATAAATATTTATTACTTCATTACTAATTTTTCCAAATGATTTGCTCTATTTTTAGAGTATTTGCATACTTTATATGTCACCTTTACTAAAAATATATTCCAGGGTCAGGTGCAGTGGCTCACGCCTATAATCCCAGCATTTTGGGAGGCCAAGGCCAGATGGATTGCCTGAGTTGACAGGTTTGAGACCAGCCTGAGCCAGAGGGAGACCTGTCTCTAAAAGTAGCCAAGTGATGGGGGGTGGGGGGCATCTGTAGTTCTAACTACTTGGGAGGCTGAGGCAAAAGAATCAATTGAGGCTTGGTGCCTGTGGCTCAAGCGACTAAGGCGCCAGCCACATATACCTGAGCTGGTAGGTTTGAATCCAGCCCCGGCCCACCAAACAACAATGATGGCTGCAACCAAAAAATAGCCTGGCATTGTGGCGGGCGCCTATGGTCCCAGTTACGTGGGAGGCGGAGGCAGGAGACTCACTTGAGCCCAGGAGTTGGAGGTTGCTATGAGCTGTGATGCCATGGCACTCTACCCAGGGGGATAGCTTGAGGCTCCATCTCAAAAAAAAAAAAAAAAAAGAAAGGTGTGTCTGCACTTTTTCTCCACTCTCCGTCTTAACTAGTGAGTAAAGGATGTAGCTGTTCACAACTGTCACTTCCATCATCCAGAAGAATATGTTTTTCCCATTTGCAGTACCTCCCAATAAATCTGTAATATCCACAGTACTGATCAGTTTTGTCCACTCTTCCTATAAACTTTGTGTATTCTAAAATAACTGTCAATTTTTCAAACTTAACAGTCTGTTTCTTCCTATAACCAGGGATCAACTGTGTCTGAGGGCCAAAGAATGTACTCAGCATTGTCACTAATCTCTTGTCATAGAATGAGAAGCACATCATTTTCATATCATATTAAAAGGCATCTAATTCATATTCCTAAAATAACTCCCTTTTCAGATCACTTGGAAAATCCTTCCTGGAAGCCATAACTGTTCTTGTTATGTATATTTTCATTTTATGCGATTCCTAAGCAAGGTAAGGGCTTGTGCAGAATGCAACAAAAAGTGTCTGACATCTTCCAACATGAGAACAGAACAGGAAAATCATTTTGTCCAGTGAGGTAATGAGGTCTGAACATATGATAAATAGGGAAAAGGAGAAAACCGAAGTTCACTGAATAAGAAAACACTTGGTCTGTGAAGTGGCTCACGCCTGTAAGCTCAGCATTTGAGAGGCCATGGCAGGTGGATTGTGTGAGCTCACAGTTTTGAGACTAGCCTGAACCAGAGCAAGACCTTGTCTCTAAAAATAGCAAGGTGTTGTGATGGGTGCCTGTAGTCCCAGCTACTTGGGAGGCTAAGGCAAGACAATCGCTTGAGCCTAGGAATTTGAGGTTGCTGTGAGTTATGATGCTATGGCACCAAGGGGTGACAAAAAAAAAAAGAAGAAGAAGAAGAAGACATCAAGGAGTGTCTCAAAAAAAAAAAGAAAGAAAGAAAAACAAAAGAACTTGGGGCCAGACAGGGTGGCTCATACCTGTAATCCTAGCACTCTGGGAGGCAGAGGTAGGAGGATCCCTTGAGCTCAGCAGTTCCAGACCACTGAGCAAGAGCAAAACCCTGTCTCTACAAAAAAACAGAAAAACTAGTCAGGCATTGTGGTGGGAGCCTGTAGTCTCAGCTGCTGGGGAGGCTAAGGCAAGAGGCTTGCTCAATCCCAAAAGTTCAAACTTGCTGTGAGCTAGGCTGACAGCACAGCACTCTCCAGCACTCTCACCAAGGGAACAGAGTGAGACTATCTTAAAAAAAAAAAAAAGCACTTGGGAAGGATCTCTGGGTAGAAAAATAGAGTTTTTGGCTGAAAAGTATAAACTGAAATGTTTCAAGCCTAAGGGAAGAGGGTCAGGAGGACAACCTAGCAAAATGAACAATTTGACATGGAAGGTAATTGTGAATTACTCCAGGTTTATAAAAAGTAGAGTAACAGGATTATAGCAGC
>CAUYQV010067506.1:0-27994 GCA_963574575.1 Galagoides demidoff
AACGTTTTAAAACAATAACTGAGAAAATGACATGAAGGCTGTATTGATCAGTTTGATGGAAGTATTTCGGATTGCATGTGAAAACCCCACACTGTACCCCAGAAGTGCATTAATGTACATAGTTACCATTCAATAAAAAAAATATATATATAAAAAAATTAAAAAAAAATTAAAAAAAAACCCAAAATAGTAGCTCAGGAAAAAAAAAAAAAAAAAGAAGCTTCCTTGGACGCTACTCACTTGATGCCAGTAGTAGCACCCTATACCCAGTCGTGGCAAGAAGAAAAACAAAAGTCTCTAGAAAGTTCCAAAGGTCCCCTAGAGTTCCATTGAGAATATTGATCTAGAGTTACAGAAAAAGAAAAATTACATAGGCAATGCTTGCAAATATCTCAACTTTTTGAAGAATAAGAAGAAAGAGTGTTTTCATGATTTTTCTTCTTGGCACAATGGAAAATTTGGAGTCAAACAGATAGGGCTCTTTTTGTGTCCTGGGTCTACCCACAGACTGGCTGTGTGATGCTGGGCAACTTATTCAACCATCCGGGGATCCTTGGTCCATAGTATAGGGAGTACCACAGGGTGGTTAGAAAGATCCGTGAGCCAATACACGAGAAGCATTCACAGTATCTGATGCAAAGTAAGTCCTTGATAAACCAGGGGTGCTGTCAAGGTTATTGTTGACATCACTGCCTGCCACCTCTACTCTCTGTTCCTTCATCACTGTTCTGTTCCACCCTTTACCATTCTCTGCCTCTGAATCCTAAGACCATAACGTTTATGCTCTCGGTAATATTTCTTATTATTTTCCTGAGCATTTAATAATATGGCTATACAATAGCACCCCACCTTTGGCACTCTGGAACATTCACCTATCTCCTCTGGTGATAGTTCCTGACAAAGAGCTGTGTATTTGTTGTGTCTTCTCTTGTTAAGAGATCTTACTGTAACAGGGTCCTCGGCTTTGGCCCATGGTGCTGCAATTCAGCAGCTGGAAGTAGGCTGGGGGTCACTATGCAAGTGCTTTCCTCACCAAACACTACACAGCTACGTTTCTTGGTCACTGCCATTTTCTCAGAGCTGTAGGCATGAAGAAATTTCACAGAACATTCCCAAGATGTCACAACATGAAGGAAGATGGTACCCTCCCACAGAGGTTCCCAGTGAACTGAGGAGATGAGGAGAACAGAGGCAAGTGACTTAATCAGGCCTGACCCAAGGTGTCATGTTGTCTTTACCGTGTCTGTCCACCCAACTGGAGAGAGTGGTACTAGTCCCTCCCTAATAAACCATCTCATGGGGATGGAAGAAGCATCTGTGATGGAAAAACCATAAGACTCGTACATACAGGTGCCAAATGTGACAATGGCCAAATTTCTCTAGCTAAGGCTGAGACTTCTCTGAGTGAATCTACTTAGGCAATTTTGTTTCTGATTTTCCATTTCATCTATCGGGCAATAGGGATTTTGAATTTCTCATTGGTTTTCTCAACCAAACTTAAGCTTACAGATAAGTCACATTCATTTCTTTTTATCTCACATGTTCAATGTGGTAATCCTGCTTTCATTTAGAATCTGCTAACTCATAATTTGGGATTGTGGAATAGAGACAGTAAATGTTAATAAGCACCAATTTATAGAAGCTAAATTTGCTGAGGATTTAAGACATAGTAGGCCAAATCAAGGTCAGGACAAGGTCATGGAAAATAGGTAGAAGTTTTCAATGCCTGTTATTCTATCACTTGAGTTTTTTTGAATACAACTGGTTTAAGATTACCTGGGAGCTATATGAGAACACTTTTGGGGGGGTATTGACATTTTGGCAAGCATATATGTATAAATAAGGCATAAACTGCTCTCATTCCACTGAAGATACTATTTATGTACAGAGAACAGAGAATTATTTTTATCAATGCATTAAAGGAATCCATCCAATAGAAATATGATACAATCCACATATGCAATTAGAAATGTTATAGTGGAGTGTTATGTTTGACTCACATTGGAAAAAATGAAAAGTAATGGTTATAAATAACTGCAACAGTATAGTTTATTCATGATAACATGAAATCAATACAAAAAGTATTAATGACATATTTAATTTTATTTTTCTCTAACTCAGTCTTTAAACTCTGGTGTGCATTTTATACTGACAGCATATTTCAGTTCAGACTGGAGATATTCCAAGTGCTTACTAGCTACATGAGACCAGTGGCTACCCCACTGGACAGCCCAGTGTGGCAGACATCATCCCTTCCTCCATCTTCTTCCTTCTGTTCTTCCCCTTCCTCTTTGCTGTATGAGTCATTGATTATATAGATATGTGTTGCGATTGATCATCTGTTTACAAAGACACATGTTAACCACAGCCCATGAATTACTTTCTTTCTCCAGAATCCTCACTGGGAGTTAGCCACCATAAATACCAGGTTCAATGTGTTCCAGCTTCCAAATGTGAGGCCAGAACCTGTCAAGTTCAAATGAAAATAAAGACAAATTAAGATGGAGATTTTGAGCTGAAGAAAGTCTTAGAAACTCTGGAACATGAAGTTAATTATTATAGGGCTTTGTGGGTTTAAGGCCTGTCACATTGAGTGCTCAAATGCACAGCCTGAAACTGTAGTTGATCCGGGCTTGCATTCCAGCGGCTATATTCATTGAGGTCATCCCCAAACCCCGTATGGTTTTCTACAGTGGTCCTTCAGTTTAAAGCACTAACCTGTTGAAAGGAGCAGATGGAGAACCACTAAGACATTAAGCAACACAGCTAAGTAAATGTATATGTCTCTCAGAAACACTGGTAAGTAAGTGCATTTACTTTAAGAAATGAGTTTTTGTATAGTGGATTCCATTTGCAGTCTTCTTGTTGGCCACTGTATGGATATAATTAAGCCCACAGGAAAAAAAATAGTCCAAGTGAATATTCGGATTTCTAAGATAAGACTAGTGTGTAATCATTACCAATAATGAGGAATATCTATGTACAGTAACAAGTTGAGATGTTCTTGATATAGCAAGATGAGCAAGCTGTCAGTCATCACTCACTACATGGTCTGCGGTAAAATGTACTTGTTCACTTCTTTCTTTGTATTTTTTTCATATTTTCCATATCTTGAGTTTTGCTTGTTTGTTTTATTTTAAATTAATATGGGGGTAACATACAATTAGTTAGCCTTTGTAGGGTTAAAGCCTAAACTGTAGGTGTGTCCTTAACTGGAGAAATCAGCAGTATTCTCATGCAATGCACTTGTCAGGTGGGAATTTACACATCCTCTTCCACACCTCTTTCCTACTTGAGTTTTACCCTTCCACGCCTCTCTTTTACATGAGTTTCATTGAGTTTTTTTCTCTCATGTGAACCTGTAGGTGTTAATCTCTTGGTTTCAATTTAGTACATGTGGTGTTTGTTTCTCCATTCTTGTGATACTTCACTTAGGAGAATGGTCCCCAATTCCATCTAGGTGGTTGCAAAAGATACAAAATCTCCATCTTTTTATGACTGAATAATATTCCATGTTATACATATACCACATTTTAGGGATCCATTCAAGTACTGAAGAGCAATTGAGTTGTTTCCACATCTCTGTGACTATGAATTGAGCTACTATAAACATTTGAATGCAAATGTCTTTATAATGAAATGTCTTTGCTTTCTTTTGGATAAATGCTGAGAAGTGGGATTTCAGGATAAAATGGTAAGTTTGCTACTTTTAGTTCTTTGAGGACTCTTGTTACTATTTTAATAGAGGTTGTACTAGTATGCAATTCCACCAACAGTATATGAATGATCCTTTCTCTCCATATCCACACCAGCATTTGTTGCTTTGGCATTTTATAATGTGGACCTTTCTCACTGGGATTCTGAGTGATGTTTCAGTATGGTTTTGATTTGCATTTCTCTGATGATTAGGGATGATGAGCATTTTTTCATGTGTTTGTTGGCCATTAGTCTGTCATCACAAGAAAAGTTTCTGTTCATGTCTTTTGCTCAGATTTTAATGGGGTTGTTTGATCTTCTCTTGTTCATTTCCTTGAGTTCTTTGTAGATTCTGGTTATTAGCCCTTTATTTTATATTTTAATAGTGCAACTGTTTAGTCTTTTTTTTTTCTTGTGTGATTTTGGGAATTGCTAATGTTATCAGTACCCATTAGCAGTGGTGGTGGTACAGTATTACATGAATACTGTAAGTGCAAGTTAGTTGTGTTCAAAGAAGCTCAAGTGACAGGACACCAGGCAGTGGAAACTTCTACCTATCCTGATCTTGACCCATCCTATTCTGATTTATATCCTCAGCAAATTTAGCTGCTATGAACTCATGATCATTAACACTTATTGTTCATTCAGTAAGAGTTTTACTTGCATTTGTTGAACCTTCTTAGCAGTCCTAAGCATATTATAATTTCATTTTAGAGATAAAGAAACCAAGATACAGGAAAAACTGAGTCATATAATCAAAGTCACACATCTGGTCATCATTATAACCAGAATATGGTTTGATGACTCCATGCTGGAAACCCTTGTGACACTGGTATTCTTACACCATCCAAGGACCTATGTCTAGCAGTTACCTACACCCTCAGTTCTTAACACAACAATCACGTGGATTAGGTAAGACATATTTTATTTAAGGAAATAAAATCTCTGCTTTATTTCACTAGAGGATAGGTGGTCACCAGAGTTGAGAGTCCCCTAAAATTGCCCACAAAACAACTGTGTCAACTTGCTGAAGTATAAGTCAGAAAGAATAGGGTATCTAGGGAGGGTCAAAGTGGGTGTTTTCAACACATAGTCACCATTCTGATGCCTGGGAGTTTTGTGTTTTAGAGAGTATTTGAGCTGCAGAAAGTGTCTCTGCCAACAGGCTATGATTTTAATGGTAGAGCTTTTAACTATGGAAGTGAATCTCATGCTTGTGAGACCTATGGAATCCACCTGCAGGGGGAATTATCTTGAGTGCTTCCTACCTAACAGTTGGTATTGCTTTGTTTATCAACTACTTGTTTAGCATGGATTTGGAGTGGATTTTTAAAAAATCAATATTATTGTTGTCTCCAAAAGGCTTCAAGTTACAGTTACAACCACCACCAAAGGTAACGACTGATGATAATGAACTGTCACAGTTTCTTTCCTGTTCTTTGCTAATTTCATAATGTTATCCTAACAAACATAACCAGCCGCCATGTGTCGGCCTTGAATGAACTTTGGTCTACTGTGTTGTACTCAGTCTTTAACACGTGTGTGTATTGAAAAACTTAAAATCTTAAACAACTTAAAATAGCAAATAATTTCAAAAGATTACTGGCTCCTTCCCACACATTTTATCTTAAGCCATAAGATTGAGATATTTGGGAAGAGAAAAGTCAAGTTGGCTTTTTTGATGCCATTACCTTCTCCCCATTACAGCACCATTTTTAGCTCTAAATTAATTATGGACCAAATCTTTTTTTTTTAATTGAGACACTTTGTTACCCTTGGTAGAGTGCCATGGAGTCTAGCTCACAGCAACCTCAAACTCTTGGGTTCAAGTGATTCTCTTGCCTCAGCCTCCCTAGTAGCTGGGATTACAGGCATGTGCCACAGTGCTTGGCTATTTTTTGTTTGTTTGTTTAGTAGGCCCAAGCCCCGTTCGAACCCACCATCCCCAGAACATGTGGCCAGCACCCTAACCACTGAGCTATGGGTGCCCAGTCAATTATGGACCAAATCTAACATCCCCCCAGACCCCAGCTTTGAAAACTCTGTCAAAGCAATTTATAAGAGATTTTCTGTGTGTGTATCACTTGAGTTTTAACACCTTGTCTGTTTATAAGCACTCTATAATCCCTGGATTGTTTCTTGATTAACCCAAGATATTTCTATTTGAAAGTCTAAGTATGTTGCTTCCTGGACACTCAAAGATGTATTTGGCAGAAACATCTAACTGCATCTGAAGTACCTCATTTCTGTGATTTTGGTTAGGCATGTGACTTTCCTCTCTGTGCCTTTATTTTCTCATTTGTAAAATGGGGATAATCATATTCTGCAGAATTATTGAAACAATCATAGAAAATAATGGATATGTTTAGCACAAGTCATAAATGGTTCTGTTCTCCCACCAGGATAGGTTTCACAAGTGTTAAATTGATCTAAGAAAGAAGTGGTATACAAAAAGCAACACTAAGACAGAAATTGATAAACATATGTCCAATCTTTTAAAGTTTCTTTTAAAATGTAATAATAGTAATAATGATGCCTTATTTAGTGGATAGCAGATGATAGGGGAAATAAGACGATGAAAATAATAGCATTAAGGTGGAGAATGGATAAAAACAAGAATTCTAAGGTCCTTTTGAAGGTCAGAAGGGAGACAGATTGCTTAATTAGAGAGCTAGTCAAGACAATTACACATGTTAAAAACTTTAATGGTGGGCAGCACCTGTGGCTCAAAGGAGTAGGGGACAGCTCCATATACTGGCGGTGCTGGGTTCAAACCCAGCCCTGGCCAAAAACCTGCAAAAAAAAAAACAAAAAAAAAAACTTTAATGGTAACTACTAAAATAATAGGCAACATATAACTTCCAGGCAAAGACAAAGGTAAACAAAAACATAATAATGTAAAGTAGATCAACCCCCCGAAAAGAACTGGATATAGGGTGGGGGGGGAAGTGAACAAAAGAAATATATGCTAAGTAGAAAACTCAGCAGAAATATGTTCAAATCCATCAGACAGAAATAAATTTAAAACATTTGCACATTATGGACAGATAAGTTATGGACGTATTATAGCAAATCTTAGGGATACTTTTAAATGGTCAGGGAAGATAAATAGTTGTAGAGTAGTATTTAACTTGGGTTTTGAGAGGAGTTTGAGCAAAAAGAACAAAAGCTTGAAGAAATAAAACTAGAAATCATTCTATGAGCCAAATGCTCCAGCATGTGGAATTGTGGGACATCTACCCTCTCTTTGCTGATAATTTCAAGTTGATTAATGTGGGTCCCAGCATTCTCACAGGACAGAATTTTAGCTCCGCTCCCTAGTAAAGTTCAGACCCATATAGACATATCTGATGTATTACTTAGAAGCAGATTCTGGCTGACTGTAAACAGTATACTTGAAGGTTATAATTGCAAACAGAAAACCCTTCTAAAAGTTTCCATTTTTCCTATGGGAACCAAAAGCCTGCAGAAGTCCCAAGGATCAAGTGCCAAGATCTAAGGTGAGTTTTTACACTCTTTCTTTCTAGAACTCACAAGGATCTGTTGTTGATAGGGCCTAAAGAACTGAACACTTCTCTTTTTTTATGTGAAAGAAGTTAGTTTTCCTTTCAACCTCCATTATCACTCCCTGAAATCTGACTCCCAACCTCTCATCTGCCATTCTTACCCTATTACTTTGACTCTCTTGGGAGGCCCATGTCCCATCTCTGATAGCTGCCACATGCAGGGGTATTTGCTTTAGTTTAGCCCATGTCTCCGTCTTCCTTTTGTGATGTCCCACAGCATGTTTACTCTATTTGAAGTAGTCAGCCTCAAACCCTAAAGCCTTCAGGGCCCAGGTAGAGGGAATAACTGGGTGAAGGAAGCTGTGTGGAAGCAGGTGGGAGGTGGTCACCTGGTTGTCCATCATAGGGAGACATTTGTCATTAAGGAACATGGCATAAAATAAATGAGGGAGACAGAGAACTAGAGACACTAATTACTTTGATATCAGAGACTATATCTGACCAACAAATCCCCTTTGGTCTTCTTGGATAAATACTTAGGAGCGGAATTACTAAGTCATGTGGTAAATCAATGTTTATATTTTGTGAAGCTGCTGGATTGTCTGCCGAGACAACTGCACCATTTGTAGTCCCATCAGCAGCGTATGGGAGTTCTGATTCCTCTGCCCCCTCACCTGTACTTGTTATTATCAGTCTGTTTGATTTATTCACCCTAGCCAGTGTGAAGTGGTAGCGCACTGTGGTTTTTATCTGTGTTTTCCTAATGAGTAGTGATGCTGAGCACTTTTTCACATGCCCAATGACTAACATAAGCTTTTAATATTGGATAGAGATATTTGCAACCAAAAGGGACATTTCCTCCTTGGGGGGGCATGCGTCTGCCCAGGGCTAGGATATTCAGCCAGGCTTTGAGACTCACCAGTTACTCATTTCTATTATTCCAGGTCAGAAAGAATAGATTTCCAAGCAAGAGGCCTTCTGCCTCTGTCCCTCTCTTCTCTCCCCTTCCTGATAATGCAGCTGGGCCTTTCCTGGAACATATTCTGTTAGACAAATTCTCCACCAGACCATCAACTCAAGAGGGCAGAAGAGAAGCTTGTTTTTAAGAATTGGGGCCAAACCACCCACTGCATCCTGTGCCAGGTGAACAGGAACAGGAGCTGAAGTCACCCATTGCTAATCCCTCACCCGTGACTGCCTTAAAGATATTTCTCAGGCTTTCACCATGAAACCTGCTTCCTCTCTCCCCTTTAATGCCAAGCCCAGAGAGGTATGATAAAATCACTCAGCAAATGGAAAATATTTCGTGCTTATTCTAAGAAATGCAATCCATCAAAAATGAGCTGACAAGTCCTTTCAATTCCAAGGACAATGTCCACACAGTCCAGGCTGCCTCTGGACCTGGAATTAGACAAACCCACGCCACAGGCCAGTAAGGACCGTTCAGACATCTTGATGGGTGATGCTTTAGCACAGTTTTAAGGTGCCCTCTGCACAGTGATACTTCCCAGGTTTCAGCCAGCTCCTTCATTCACCAGCTTTGAAAATTGGGCAAGTCACTTCATCATGCCATAAAGACATTTTACTATCTTTAAAACAGCAGTAAATCATCTCCTTTCATCATGCGACTGTTTTGAGGAGTGAGTAAGGCAATAAGTGATTTATTAAATGAGTGACTGGAACATATCGATCAATAAAGGAAAAAATCATATTAATATGATTTGGCCCTAAAAACGGGGTCCCTCTGTTTCTTGAATCTGGTAAGTTTTGTCAGACTCTTGACTTCTTATTAATAGCTGCCAACACAGATTATCCAATGCAGTTAACTTTGACCAAATTACACAACTCATGAGTTAACTCACACTTGGTAATCAGAAGGAATTGATATAACCCACACTTAATATAAAAATCAACTGAATAGCTATAGAATTTGGAGAGATAAATGTAAATGGCAGAAATAGCAACTATGAAATAGATTTATGTGTAGTCTGGGTAGGTACCAGCCTCAACGATCTACTGTAGGGTCCATGCTGCTTTTGTCTTCACAGTGGCTAGCTCTAGGCAAGGCTAATCTCACTGTATGTTTCCTTTGTTATTACACAGCCAGAATTAAAACAAAGTCAAAGTTCTAGGAATCCCATTTTTTTGCAAACTGGATAATAAAGCTAAGTTTGTAAAGCATTCTGGAACCATGCTAAGAAACAAGCCAGGTGTAGCCAAAAGCACTTAGTCTGCAAACAGAACATGCCAAGAAATGTGGTAAGTAATCTTCACTGTATTAATTTCCCATTTCTGCTGTGACAAATTATTTCCAATTTTGAGGCTTAAAACAACATAAATGTATATTTTACAGTTCTGAGGAAGTATGAGATGAGTCTCCTAGGGAGATTGTAGGAGAGAGCCGGTTTCTCATCTTTTCCAGGTTCTAAAGGCTGCCTGGGTTGCTTGGCTCGAGGTTCTTTCCAGCAATGGCTGTGCCCCACTTCTGCTTACCCTGTCACCACAGTCACTCCTTCTCTAGTTGTATCTTCCTCCTGCCCTCTCGTAAGGACCCTGTGAGTGCACTGAGCCTGCTCAAATAACCCAGGATAATCTTCCACTTCAAGATCGTTGATCTAATCACACCTGCAATGTAATCACATCTTTGAAGTCTCTTGCCACGTAAGGCAACAAATTCACAGGTCCCAGGGCTGAGAATATGGACATCTTTTAGGAGGCCATCATTCTGCTTAGTGCATCCCCCTATCTGAAGGATTTTTGTGGAAAGAGGGAAAAAGGCAAAACTAGTACAAATGGATGGAGGATGGAAGCAGAGCAGGAACTTGGCTCCAGCACAAGAATCCCTTAATGATAAGAGGTGAGTGAAGATGATAAAAGTTTGTGTGGGGGATGTGGCTCTTCATCCCAGGGTTTGGATCCCTGTGTTCTAGATATTCACCCACTCTGCCCATGTCAGAGTTTTGATTGCATTGCTTCCAAGAATTAAGTATTCCGGGCCTTTCTCCAGAATGATTGCATCACTCCATTCTCTTCACAACAGTTCACAGAAACAGAAGGTTCTTCTTTACCCACATCCCTCACAACATTACTCAGCTACCTTAGTTTATGCCAATTTTAAGAAGTAAAGTAATTCATCCTTACTTTTGTTCACTCATATGTCTTTGCTTATTAATGAAATTCAGTGTCTTGTCATATATTTTCGTCATTAGGATGACGTTCTCTATGAACTGCCTGTTCATACCTGTTGCCTTTATTTCTTGATGACGTTAGGGAATTTCTCATACGGTCTAGATATTAGTTGTCGGTCAATTTTAAAACTCGCAAATGACTTGCAAGTAATTTCTCCCAGTCTATCAGCTGTATATTCATCAAATCGGTGGTGTTTGTGACCAGGATTCTTAATTTTGAAGGCATATTATTTGTACCATTTGAGATTGATTAAAGCAGTGATATTAAACTGGTGTGCTCGCTGCACACCTTAGGTGTGCCATGAAAATCTTTAAAGATCATTAATTAAATTATTTTTTAAAGAAGTTCAAAGCACAGTAAGTATATTCTTTTCTTTACTCTTTTTTTTCAACAACATAATTTAGGTGTGCCACAGTAGTTTAACTATAGATTCAAGTGTGCTGTGAGATTAAAAATGTTGGAAAAAATGCTTCATATTCCTAGATCACGACAATACTATTTTCTTTGGTTAACCTTAGAGTCTCACCTTTCACATTTCTTTCCTGTCTTTAATCCATATGGACACCATTTTCTGCATTGAGAAGGCTTCAATTGCAATCTGTATATTGAGTCAGGTCTCCAAGCACCATCAGGTAAAATTGATGGATAAAAGTTTATTGACTGATTTCTGTTGCCATCTTTATTACATATGACATGTTCACATATGCCTGAGAGCTTTCCTTTCTATTCCACTGATGTGTTTATTTATTAGGGGATCCACTGCCATTATGTTTGTGCTTCTATGGCTTTGTAATATATCTCTTTGTTATTGTTGTTTGGTTTTTTGAGGCAGAGTCTCACTCTGTCACCTGAGCTTGTGTCCTGTGGCATCAAACCTAGCTCACAGAAACCTCAAATTCCTGGGTTCAAGTAATCCTCCTGCCTCAGCCTCTCAATGCCTGACTAATTTTTTTCTATTTTTAGTAGAAACATGATCTCACTCTTGCTCAGGTGGGTTCCCAACTCCTAAGTTGAAGAGAGCCACCTGCCATGGCCTCCCAGAACACAGGAATACAGGTGTGAGCCACTGTGCCTGGCATTAGAATATATCTTAATATTTTGTGCGGTATACCTCTCCTCTTTGCTCTCCTTTCCCCAGATTGACTTATTTATTAATTTATATTTCCACATACAGTTTTCTACATGTTTCTAGTCCCTAGATGCTTAAAAGTATTTGTCTGGAATTTTGTATGTCACTGCATTGAATTCACAATTTACAAAGATAATTGATAGCTTTAGATATTAGGACGTCTCATCCATTAAACATAGAATATCTCTCAAATCATCAGATCAACTTTTATTACCTTTTAGTAGGTTTTATATATTCATTGTTTTCTCCAGAGATATTACATAATCATTGATAAGCTACTTCCTGGACATTCTAGGGGGTTCTCATCACTATCTAGAACAGTCTTTTTCTTCTTGTTCCTCTTTTTTTTCTTGATTGATTTTTGTTGGTATAAAGAAATTCTATAGTTTTTGTATGTTGATTCTGCTTTTCTCCTATTATAATCCTCACCGTATGAGAGTAGCAGTGTTAAGTTTATAGGTAAGGAAGTTACATAATTAGCCCAAAATGATTCTGTTAACAAGGAGTAAAGCTAGGGCATGTGAGAAACACAGCTTCCCATCCCAGGAAGTTTCAATTGTGGGAAAGATAAATAGTGACTGTCTCGTTTAAAACTCCCTTGCACTTGAAGAAGTCCTCACTTTACAAAATGGAAACTATCCATGTAAATGCTATTCTTCGACTATTCCTCTACTGATGCCTGCTGACTCCTAGGAGCATGCAAGGCATGACATCCGTGGCCCTGCTAATAACAGTGCAATGAGAAAAAAACACTTCCTTTCCCGGTGGGCCATTCTAACACATTCCTCCAGCAAGTGAAAACCAGCCTTGTCAAGGCAGCGAGATGCTCTC
The DNA here is from genome assembly GCA_963574575.1 of Galagoides demidoff. Taxonomy (NCBI): domain Eukaryota; kingdom Metazoa; phylum Chordata; class Mammalia; order Primates; family Galagidae; genus Galagoides; species Galagoides demidoff. The sequence continues at coordinate 12,352 of CAUYQV010067506.1, forward strand.
AATAGGGCTTCCCCAGGCTCCCTGGTCTGCTGGCCCGTCCTGTCATTTCCCTTGTCAGTTTTGCTGAAACCCGGACCCAGCCCCCATATTAGCTCCCGCTTGGAAGTCTCCTGTCTGGAGCCAGTGAGGTTTGTCTGCTTTCTTGTGTTTTGGCTAATAAATTGGGATCGTGGGGTCAGGCGGCAGGGGACCTGGCACCCAGGGAGCCCCTGACACCGATTTTATTAGATTTCTCTTTGCAAGGCCCAGGATGCCATCCCAGCAGGGAGCCCACAATCGCTCAGTAACTGAGATTTTGTCGTCTCTCATTTGACAAGGTCATTTTTTACTAGAGAAGGAAAAATCCCACATTAATTATACAAGCAAGCTGGGGCCAAGGCCAGCAGAGCTGGCCTCCCCCTTCTCTGGGGTAGGGGGAAGGAGAGGAGGTTGGCTTCCTCTGCCAGTGGAGACTGAAACTGGGAGAGAGGAGGGAGTGTACGTGGCATCTGAAATGCCTGCATCCTGTCTAATTCCTAGTACCTTTAGATTGTGTTAGTTTGTCTAAAACAGACTGCAAAGAGCCTGAGCAGAGGACCATGCATGATCACACCTATACTCATTCATTTGTTCAACATACTTTTATTAAGCACCAAACACAGAGGTAGGCATTGAGAAAAATATGGAAGAAGCACAGTTCCTGCCCTCTTAGCCATTCCCTCTATATTGCATGAGGTCTAGTTCTCGGTTCACTAGCTGTATATGCCCTACCTACCCAGGCCTCATATGTCAAGGGGAGCACACCACCACACTTTTCCTGATATTATAAATCCCTGGCATTGCACCTGCTAAACTCTCATGCCAGCTCTGTACATCCTGTACTAGTATGCCACACCACATTGTTTTTATTTGGGGTTGCTATTTTTATTGAACTGGCAGAAATAACTATGAACTTGAAGCCTAAATTCATTCTAAAAACTTGGTAATCACCACTCAGCTTATAAAGATAGAAGCATGAAATGGAGGTTTTGTTTCAGGACTAGGAATACCTTGTCCAGAAGTCACGGTGAAAGATTCAATCAATCTATGAACATTTACATTAAGGACTGTTGCTGTGAACCAGACAGGTTTCCTGCTGCCCTTGTCTCCATTTCTCCAGTCACAATCTTACTCCACAATCTGCCTTATAACTGGAGCTGTCCTTCATCCCTCATCATTACCATTTTCTTCTCTCACACCTCTGCTGCACCATCTGTTTTTAAATCTCTAGAAAGCCCATAGTTTTCCACATGAGATGCTTCAGCAGCTATGATGGTTGGGCATTGGGTGTCTTCCACCTCCTGAAAGATTCCCTTTGACTATCGTTGGTCATTTCACATTCTTCCAGCAAAAGAGCCTTTCTTCTTCTGCCTGTTTGTAACTCCTAAGATAGGTCCTCTTTCTCTTCCTGAGGTAGACCCACATGTCCTCCATAAGTGTCCCCAGAACACTGTTGATACAGAACCTCAAACCAACACTGGTAGAGTGAACACGTCCCCCAGGGAATCTGCAGAGAAATGCTCCCAAGCACCAGCACAACACCAGAACACCAGGGCCTAGGCTGGTCTCTGAATTCCACCACTTCCAAACCGGGGCACAATCAGCAAGTAATTTAGTCAATCCTTCTTAATCTTTCAAATCTTTCTGTAAAATGAACATAATAGAAGCAAACGTCCCATAAGGGGATGGTGAGGACCAAGTAGGATGATCCATGTAATACAGTGACTTGTCATCAATAGTATTGCTACTCTGAGAAGCCCTGCTGCTGCCCTGCTTCCAGCAGATGACCTGAGCACCTGGGCTTATAAAAAGATTAAGGTTATCTGGTATCAAAGGAGCCTCTTCCCCTTATCTCCTTTAAATGTCAATGAAGGTACATTCCCCTCGCTATCTCACAATTCCTCTACCGCTATACTATTTTCTTCTTATTTGTAAAATGAAGGATAAACTCCTATAAGGCCTTCCTCAACCAGCTTCTTGTCTACGTCTTCAGATTTATCTGAGGGTTAGAGAAGATCTATGGTTGGGGATTTCATGGTAAGCTTAATGAAGGCGGCAACATTTGAAATAACAGCAGATCTTTGGAGGATAGTCAGGACTCAACAAAGCAAAATTGGGGGAGAGGCACATTCTAGGGGATGGCAAATCCAAGAGAGAGTCAAGTGTAAGAAATGATTAGGAAATAGGAACTAGTTTACTACACTACAAAAAAACCCATAAATGCTAGAAAGCAAAAGTGAAACCAAGAATAGGTCAAAGTGGGTCATTGGAATCAACCAAAGAACATGATTATTGTATTCTCTCTTCCATCCAGAGCTCCAAGTACAAGTGGTAGACACATCTAAACAAATGAACCATTCTGGAAAAGCATTTAGAAAGCAGGATAACTAACAAGCGGGTTTCAATTGTCTAGTTAGAAGAGGCTCATTGGAATGACATTAGGCTATTACTCAATAAATTTCTCTTTGATTCAGTTTATTCCTCTGACAGTGGTAATAATAATAGAACCCACCCAATGGAGACATTGGAAAAACAGAATGAGGTAGTTCTTTAAAAATGTTTTTATAAGCCCTGACATGAAGTAAGCTATAAATAGGTATTAGCCCTTACTTGTGCTGTCGTTCATAATCTACATTACCTGGGTCTGCCTTCTCTGGCTCACATTGTAGTGTTCTGTTGCTGCTCTCTGCCCTTTTGTGGCTCAGAAACACAGTGAGTTTCTCTTTCCTGTTGGCCCTGGGATGCCCCCCACCACCAAGGCTTCTCTGATGGGCTTGCCTTTCTGCCTGAGTCTCTGCCTCTGATGTGACTCTGCAGGAGTGACCCAGAGTACCCCCAGCCTGGTTGTCACCTCCACGCTGAGCTCAGCGCTGGGCTTTGAGGGTGAGTGACTGGCTCCCTGGTCGGTACTTTTATTGTGGTTTCCTGATTGGTTCAGGATGGCTGGGCCTTTGCTGCCCTATCCCCAAGTGGATTCCCAATCCTGCCAAAGGCTGAAAGGAGAGTGACTTAGTCATTAACTCCTCTGGCAACAGCCCCTGGCAGCAGTTCAAGGCAGCTTAGAAAACAGGGCAACAAGTGGCTGCAATATGTATTTCAAAAGCCTAGCAGACAAGAAAAGGAAATGAAAACCAGAAAAAGCAGGGATAGTGATGTCTGAACCTGAAGGCGCATCCAGACACTGCTGGGTGCCACAATGGTCCTAGGCCCTAGAGGTGAGAGATATGAGAGAGCAGAACCAGTAGGGCTTTGGGCAGAATGGAAGTGCTGAAGCCCAGAGCTTCCTTTACTTTCTCCCATGCGCAAGGCAACAATGAATGAAGAAGCCCTGTGTATTCCAGAAGATGCCCAAGTACATCTGGTTTAGGGGTTGTGTCCAGAGTACACAAAGGGTGCCCGTTCTGTACCATCCCCTTGCAAAACTCTTTTGTCTCAAGCTTGTTGATAATTAGGGCTTCACTGAGCTAGACCTTTAGAATCCAGCCTCACCCAAAGAATAGACACACAGGGAACGGTGATGAATAAGTTGGGGTCTCTTCCATTGAGTCCATCCTGGGTCATCTGACTCTTCTTACAACATGAGATGGATATTTTCACTGACTCCATTTCACAGATGATAGCAGAAACTCAGGCACAGAGATGTTGCATCACTATTGAGTTAAGTTCTTTGCTGTTTGTCTTCAATATTTGTGAATTGAGGAGGTCCTTCCTGGTGATCACTTTATTGCAGTTATGTAAGACTGGCCCTGGAAGGCAGTAGATGCTTAAAAACATACCTAATGAGTGAACTTACCAAAGATCACAGAGTTTTTAAACAATGTACCCCCTCTTATTACCTATACTAAATTTTCTCTGATTTGGCTCTCATGGAGGCTGCAGTATTGGCAGGATCTAGGGCAGGAGAGCAGAGAGGGATATGCTCCACAATTGTATTTCCCCAGTTGATTATCAAATTTGGGAGCTTGTAAGAAGAGCAATTATAAGAAGCAAGATGATTATGTAAATGGAATATGGGGGTGCTCCATCCTTGCTTAAAGACCCCATTTCCTTCTTTGGGTTGGCCTTAGATCTAAAGGAATATGGTCCCTGCTTATTACACCAGCATGATTTTGTATCACCATCCTTTTTATTTATTGCGTTCTATTAGCACTGAACTCACTTCTTTCCTTCCTTCCTTCGTTCCCATGTGCTAGGGTCATAGACTTAGGAGAGTAAAGAAAAAGGGGTGCAGGGAAAATCTAGGTTAAGTCAAAACTGAAGCCACTGACTTAAGACACTCTTCATTACCTTTTGCTGTTCTTTCTGTTTCCTCTAGAAAAAGTACAATATTTGTCCGGATGCTTCAAAGTCTTCCCAGTTATGTTAAAGGACTCCAACTTTACAATCAGAAAGAATTACTGCAGAGAAAATGACTGATGGGAGATACAACTGAGCCTAAATTCCAACAGCTTTCTCTGGCTACGTGAGCCCTTGTTTCCACCCACAAGGCAGGCCAGAACTGCCAGGAATCAATGACTCCTGGGGTTATACCTCTATAAATGTGTATAAATACCCCTACTCCATCTCTCCCCAGATGGGATAAATTGAAGACACATTTTAACACTGTCACCTAAAGTTTCCTAAGGAGATTTAACTGCAGTTATTTTTAATAATTACTTATTGAATAACAAGGCTTTTAGATAACTCTCTTCATTCTCTTGTCATACTTCTCTTCTTTCATACTTTTAGTTCCTGGTATTATCTCCAAAATAAAGTGCACAACATTTATTGCCTCAAGGTCTGCTTCTGGAGAAGCCCAAACTAAGAAATTAGTTTAAGGACAAAATGGGATTGTTTGGCCTCTAAAACAAGGAAGTTCATGTTAGTTTCAGAAATGGCTCAATTGAGATTCTTTAATGCATTTATCTTTCAGTATGGCTCAGTCCACTCCCTTTACCAGCATCATTGTTTTTACCATGAAACTAGAAAAGATGTCCACTGCTAGCATCTTTTGAACATATTCTTATAGCTTAGCAAACCAAATAAAGTATTTTTCTCTGTCTGTACCTGCATATCAATTTGAGAGAAGAGTTATGATTGGTTCTGTGACTCTGTGTCCATCCCACTGCAAGGGAATGGGAGAGTGACATCAACAGCCCCATTGAAAACATTAGGAATGAGGAAAGAATGGTTTCAGCTAGGAAAACCCAGACTAAAATCAAATAAACAAGAAAAATAATAATTACTCACCATGATTTCATTCCACCAAAGTTTTTGTTATGTTCTTTTGAATAGAAGACTATATTATTAGTATAATGGCCTTCGTTAACACCCTTACCTCCCTTTGTTCATACTCAGAGCAAATACTGCTAATCAGTCAGGACACTCTCTGTTGAGCCCAGATGTGCCTTGAAAAATGTTCCCAACAATGCCCAGCTATCTCCTCTAGTTCTTTAACCATTTATCTTCTACTAGTCCAAACATATTCATCAGACCCACACATTGACAATCCCTTACTTTCTCAACCTGTTTCTTCCAGATCTTGTCCTCATCTAGAATGGGTAGATAGCACAACAACCCATATATGTAGTTGAGAGACAGTTAAATACTCCTGTAAAGCCCCAAACGTAACCTCAATTGACTAATTTTGCAGCCATTTCTCTAATTAAATTGGCAATTTAAAAATGAGTTTAACATCAGCCTAAATGGGATTCAAAAATCTTGGTTTTCACATTTAAGCAAGCCTTTAAACATCTTTCAACTTTACTTTTGTTAAAATGTGGATAATAATCTCAGTCCTCTTCTCTGCTGCTTTTTTGGTTGGAGTACCATGGCTCTTTGAAGAAATTTCAAGGTAGCCATTTTTGGTTCTCTGTCACACTAATTTTTACAAAATGGAGTGCAAAGAATGGATACATCTGTTTCTACTCCCATATATTGCCCATGATAGACAAAGCTAATCAATTATAATATTCATTCCTGATGAACTCAATATTGTTTTCACCATAGGATCTTGCCTCAGTACTGGAGGAAGGTTAGCCATAGAATAAACTATGCCTTGGTAATGCCTAAAAAATATTAAAAGCAAAATTCTAAAGAGTTAAACTATTTTCAAGTAACCTAATTCAGAACAAAGGTTAAGAACACAAACACATACATATCAAACATCCAAATGGCAAATTTCACAAAATCTAGTATGCAATCAAGAACTAATACATATACAAACAAAAACTGAAATATTGAGGAGGGAAAAGTAATCAATTAAAATGTCCCAGGATTGACACAGATGTCAGAATTAGCAGATGAGAACATTGAAAGTTCTGACTTGTTTTTCAAATGTTTAAAATTAAATGGAGATGGTATAAATATAAACAAAACTTCTACTGTAGAAATTAAAATATTTAAGATAGAAGTTGATAACATCCTCAGTTTAGACATAATTGAAGGAAAGATCAGTAATTTTGAAGGCACAGCAATATAAATAATCTAAAACAAATACACAGAGAAAAAGTTAAAAAAAAAAGAAGCATTGGTAATACACTTTCAAATTGCCAGGTATACATTAAATTAAAAGAGGAGAGAGAGGAGGGTACAGAAAAAAAAAAAAAGGCAAATTTTCCAAATTTGATTAAAACTATAAATATACAGAAAAGCTTATAAATACTGAGGAGCCTTATAAATCACAAATATGGAAAATATATGGCAGAGCATAATCAAATTTCTCAGAACTAGTTATTGATAGAAATTTTTAAAATAGACCAAAAAAGGACATAAATGCAGAAGTGCAAACATAAGGGTAATAACAAATTTTATGTCAGATATAGACAAAAGACAATGAAGCCACCTTTTGAAGAAATAAAAAAGAAAAGGGGAATGTCAACATAGAAGTATAAATGGAAAGAAAAAAGATCTTTCCACCATGAAAGCAAAATAAAGATTTTTTCAGATACTCTAAACTCTGCATCTATTCTTCACCTGAGTATGATAAAATTACACTACAAAATACAATAAAGAAAATATTTCAAGCACAAGGAAGGTAATACAGAAAAAATTATAAATCTAAGTTCACATTTCTCAAATGTTTCTCATTATAATCCCTTAAAAAATTTTTTTTAGTTGTGTGTCATCCCCAAAAGGTGTGCCATAAACCCTTACATTGTACCCATTAGGTGGGAGCACACTGATCCCCTTTCTTCTTTCCTTCCCCCCCAAACGGAGACCTTACCTAACAAATAGAAATATTGTAACATAATCATTTTTACCCTCATACTAATGTGAAATTTAAAAACAAGAAAGAAGTGTTTCTTAGACATTATTTCCTAATTATCAGCTCATACAGTTTTAATTCCACAGATATACAACTGTTTATGTACTGTATACATATTTATGCTTTACACAGAAAAAGTAATATTTATACATAAAATTTTATAAGAAATATTTTTGACATCCAAGAACCAATTTCATCCCCTTGGACATGATATTATCTCTACTGATAGTACATCATGTATTAATTTCCTATTACTACTATAATAACTTACCAGAAACTTGGACACAAAACATTAAATAATAAGAACAAAATCTTATATATCTATCCATGAAGTTGAAATTCCTCATGCTATTTATTTGTTTAAATCAGGTGTGATAGGCAGAATAATTGTCTCTTGCCTCTATGTTAATGTCATATTCATACACGAATGTGTGTGACACAAATGTGCTCATAAACCATTCTATAGGTCCTCAGTCTGACACAAGTCTAACTAGTCTAAAAATCAAAGTAGTTACAAGACTTTGTTCCTTTCTGGACATACTAAAGATAAATATGTTTCGTTGCCTTTTCCAAATTTTAGAGGAAAAGCACATTCCTTGGTTCATGGTGTCAATCTCCCATCTTTAAGGCCAACAAAGTTATAAATTTATGATTATTTTAATCTTCTGTTGTCACATCATCATCTGATCTTAGTCTCTAATTTCAACAAGAAAAGGTTTCTTTCCTTTCAGGGAATCACATGACTAAGTTGAGGGCATCTGAATAATCCAAGATAATCTCCTCATCACAAGGTCCTTAGCTTTGATCAAATCTGTAAAATTCCCTTTGTAGCATTAGTTAACATATTCACAGGCTGAAAATTACAACAATGACATCAGAAAGGTAAGGGACAATTATTCTGCCTAATAAATAAATAAATAGCACCAGAAATATCAATTTAATGGACAAACAAATAAGATTTTATTCTGATTGTTTAAATCCTTTAAAATACAATTAGATGTTTTAACAAAATAATAATCATATAATATATGGTTTACAGCATATATAAAACTAAAACACATTACCATACTAGCATAAAAGAACCAGAAGAAAGAAATAGAACTATATTACTTTAAGTTTCTTAGAATACATATGATGCATATAACATCATTTAAAGATAAACTGTAATAAGTTAAGGATGTATACTATAAAGTAACTACTAGAATGAAGTCATACAAAGTTATAAATAAGGCCTGTTGGAGATAAAATGGAATTAAAAAGAGTATGCAATTAATTTAAAAGAGGGTGTAAAAAATAAGAAAAAACAGACAGAAAACAAAGAGATAGATGGTAGATTTAAACCTAACCATATTAATAAACACATTAAATATAAATGACCTAAACACTCAATTTAAAAGACTAAGATTGTCAGATTGGATAAAATGGCAAATCCTTACTAACTGTTGCTTATAAGAAACACACTATAAATATAAAGATGCAAATAGTTAAATGATAGGGAAGGATATGCCATACAAACTCTAGTCAAAACAAAACTGACTTTATCCCTGATAATTATCTTGGAAGTCATCATTCCCAATCAAAAAATCAATGACTTTTCCTGGACCCACCAGAAAATTTAAATCACAGGGCAAATCACCACTAAGAAATCTAGACAAAAAATTAAATGCAGGAAGAACATCCAAGACTAGGTTATCTACAATGGAAGTAGTTGGAGTCATTAACCGATAGTAACATTTAAATGGTAATTTCAGTGAATTGTTAGGGGCTCAATGTGGACTAGCTTGACAATGAGAAATTCCTTGAAACCATTGTCTTAGAGAAGCCCCCACATGTTTATGAGTTTTACCTCAGGGAAACCTATAAGTTTCTTACAATAAAGAGACAAGATAAAACTATCATGTTTTTGACAGGAGGAGGGATAAAGTAACCAGTATGAAATATGCACAGAGGATTCTTCATAAGACAGGTTTACCTGGCAAGGGAAAATATTTTACCAGAGCCTTGTCCAATGTGAAATAAGGGAAATTTCCCACTCCTAAATTCTCACGTAAAATGGAAAGAAGACTGTAATACACTAGTCACAGCTCAGAGATAGAGGCCCACTAAAAGACTGAAGTTTAATCATATTAATCATAGCATTACAGAGTGCCCCTGCCACACACATGACCTTACCATTCAATAGACCTTTAGTATAATAACAGTGAATTACAAATTAAAAAGCTACGAGGCCTAGCCACTATGTAAGAGGAGTTTTCAGGGAAACACAAACATGGCAAGGGAAATAAAATCAGAGACACTAGAAAAAACTCAAATATTTGATACTTATAGACAGGAAAAATAATAAGCAGAACTCATTTAATTACCATAAAAACTCATTCTAAAAGCTATTTACTTTAGTTTCTATTACCCAAAATTCATGTCTAGTTTTCAACAAACATTCACAATGCATGCTAACGGGCAAAAGAAAACACAATTTGAAGAGACAAACAAGCATCAGAACTAGACTCATATATAACACAAATTTAGTAATTATCATACAGATAATGTAAAATAACTATGATTCACAAATTAAAGGTTTTATGGGGAAAAAAGTAGACAACATACATGAACAGATTGGTAATATAAACACAGAGAGAGATAGAAATTTATAAAGATCAAAAAGAAAAAGAAACACTACCACAGAAATGAAAAATGGACTCAACAGTAGACTGGACATAATCAAGTACAAATCAGTGACCTTGAATATATGCCAATTAAACTTCCCCAAATCAAATGCAAATAGAATAATAAACAAATAAAAATACAAATAGAACTGTGGGCTAACTTTCAAAGGTGTAACATATGTGTTATTGGTATATTAGAAAGAAAATACAGAGGTAATGGCACACAATAACTCTTTGAATAAAGGATAAGAAGTTTACAAAATTACTGAGAGCAACCAAACTACAGATAAGGAAGCATAGAGAGTACCAAGCAGGATACACGCCAAAAACTACTCTCATGGGAGTTCTTTGTACCATCTTCTCAAATTTTTTATAAATGTAAAAGAGTTCTAAAAAATAAAATTCACTTGAAATATTATACAAGTATTATATTAACATCAGATTAGATTTCAGAGCAAGGAATGTTACTAGGATGGAGAAAATCATATTATAATGACAAAGATGTTAATTCATCAAGAGACATAACAATCCTAAATATTTATACACCTGATAACAAAATTTCAAATACATCAATCAAAATGGTCCAATAATAAGAAATAGACAATTATAATCAGAAATTCCACTACCTCTTTCTCAATAACTGATAAAGAAATGGACAGAACATCAGTAGGTATAAAGAAAGAGTGAACAACATTACTAATAAGTCTGTGACTGAATTGACATTTAGAGAACACCCCACCCAATGAAAGAATACAGATTCTTTACAAGTGAACACAGAATGTTTATCAGCCCTACTATGAAAGCTATAACCTGATTATAGCCCAAGAAGAAAGGGAAAGGGGAAAGTGAAGGGGAGAGAGGGGGGAAGATGGGGGGAGGGACAGTATTTGGTGGGACCCCACCTACGGTGCATCTTACAGTACATGTGAAATTTACTATGTGTAGAATATAAATGTCTAAACACAATAACCAAGAACATTTCATGAAGGTTATGTTAACCAGTTTGATGAAAATATTTCAAATCGTATATAAAATCAGCAAATTGTACCCCATGATTGCATTAATGTTACACAGCTATGATTTAATAAAAATTTAAAAAAAGATAACCATATTTTGGTGCGTAAAGAAGTCTTTAAAATATATTAAATTAATTTGATAGATCTTCACAAAGTTTCAAGTTATATAAAATATGTTCTCTGACCATGGTAAATTCAAATTAAAATAAGACAAAAATATCCAAAATATTTTGGAACATATAACATACTTCTAGATAATATGTGGCCCAAAAGAGAAATGGTAACAAAGTGTTTATAAAAAAATTAAAATGAAAACTATACATTAAAATTTGTTTTTGTGAGGTGCTGCTAGAGCAGTATTTAGAGGCAGATTTATAGCAATGAATGGCTCTTATTTTCTGCTACAGTGAATCTTTTCCCCCAAAATACATGTCCTTCCTGTGAATAGTCCCATAGGCCAGTGCTTTTGTGGTACTAGCACTGCCCATTTTGGTGATGATATCCGTACATGGCAGAGAACATTTATTCTGTCCTTTCCTGACAATATCAACCATGATCCACCCACTTTATCCTGACACGTATATGTGCATTTCTTATTTTCAACTTAATTCCTGGTACATATAGGGGTAAGGGGGAGCGACAGAGAGGATGATAAAGGGAACCTCACACTGCGCCAGAACCCTTCTGCATGTGCTCTGACTAAAGGAATAAGGGTTTCCTAAAGTACAACAGGACCCTGTTTCCTTCCTGCTATTAGGAAAGCAGGATGTCCCTGCAAAGTGCTCTGAACTGGTATCTCTGATCCTCTGTGTCCCTCAGAAACTACCTTTTCCTTTCCTTTGACAAAAAATGGAAAAAAAAAAGTGTATTTTCCAGAATAATGATGGGTTTCCTGAGCCTCACATATTTAGCTACACCGTGGAGGAGTGAGTTTAAGCTTGGAAAAGTAGACCAAGACCGGAAATCTCTGTTGGCACACAGCCTGGCACATCAAAGGTACTTAATGAATGCTTGCTCTATGAAAGAATAAATAAATGAATTGATTTGTGCCTGCAAGTGTCTGAAAGCCTATGTTTTCATCTGCCCTGCCTCTGTCTCTTTGACCTGGATTTGTGTATGGTTACACAGGTATACACAGCCTATACCCAAAGGTGATGAAATGAGTATCAAGCCTGATTGCACAACCGACCTGATCTCTCTTTAAATATCTTTGTCCCCCACAGTCTGAGCCCTCTAATCTTCCCTGGTTCTAATCTTGCCTTGAAAGCTTTGTGGTTCTTCTCTTCCTAGCTCTGACGGACATGTGTATATAGTTCTGAGCATTCAAGAGGTAAAATGTCCAACTTCTGTAAGTGTATGTTTTTTTTTTGGGGGGGAGGATATAGGATTTATTTCCAGCATTCTGGATCATGATAGGATTTACTTAATATTTTTAGTAAGTATTTTAAGTAAGTAAGTAAGTATTCTTCAGCTGAATCCACCAACATTATCCTTTCTCTTTAGGCTCTGAAATATTTAATCCTGGGCTGATTCTGACTAAGGGTACCATATATCAGCTATGTAAAACCATTTTACTATGTACACAAAGGTAAACATAATCTCTTTGCAACCTGTAAGAGAAACTGTAGGAGCTCTGAGCTTAGAAAATCAGAGGCCTTTTGGAAATATCAGAGAAAGCAAATTTGACTTCAAAATCCGAAGATCTAGTTAAAATCTTGGTTCTACCACTTACTAAATGTTTTATTTGAGTATGTGATAAACCTGTCTGAAACCTACTCTTCTCATTTGGAAAATAATAATAATAATAATAGTACCAATTGCATAGGGATATTAGGAAAATTAAATTAGATAATCTGTATGAGCACTTAGCAATGCTGCCTGGCAGATAATCAATGCATCCCTCAAGCCAGGGAATACACTAACCTCCTATTTAAGGAGGAAAACATCAAAACAATTTCTTACATAGGTGTCAAGTAGAATCCAAGCATCCTGATCATATCCCTGGGTATGACTAAGGTAAAGATGCTAGGAATGGACTATTCTAAAAGTAGAGATGTTTGAATCACAGCTCCAATTCCAGACTCTTTCAGTAGGCACAGAACTCTCTAGATCAATAGGCAAATAGTGACACATTAAAAGTCAGACAGATTAAGATGCAATCAGGTGTTCTAGATTGGATCCTGGAACTAAAGAAGAAAATTAGTGGAACAACTGCTGAAATTCAGAGTCTGGAAGTTAGCGAGTAGTAATTTACCAATGTTGATTTTATAGTTCTGAGGAAGGTAGTCTAATATGTAAGATGTAAACACTAGAGGCAGCTTGAAGAAAGTTATCAGCAACTCTGAACCAGTTTTGACATCTTTTTGTAAAACTAAAGTTATCCCAACTTTCTTTTAAAGTTTATGGATAAAGAAAAAAAGAGAAAAAAGAACCAGATCTCTTTGACTTTTGAAGACTTTCCAGAATTCATTCAGACTTAAAATCATGTTTTTAATTTAATTTTTAGCTTTCTGGATGATACTAGCAAGGGACTCAGAGGGCCTGAGTTCCATCTCATCTCTGGACATAGCCAGCCTGAGAGTCACCCATCTTGGCTATCTTTCTCATTTCTCTAGAGTTGGCTGTGCCAGAGGCAGGGTATGCTCCAGGCCAGGGCCTGGTTACCAGTTTAGTTTAATCCTAGAGAAAAATGAGGTGTGGAAAGGGAAAAGTGGCCAACATTTTGGTTTTCCTGAGCTCATTTTTCTCAGAAAAGTCAATGAATGCCTTATGACTATGCACCCCTCTACACACACATACACACACTGCCCTGGGACAATGGTCTGACTGTAGTCAAAAGAATTCCTAGTGGCTTGTTGAAAACTCTGATACAAGCTCCTGAATCTGCAGCCCTGATGGGTAAGACAGGAGAGAGAGAGAGTGAGCCCACATTTTATTGAGCAGTTATATTGATCCAAGAACAGTTTTGAATATTTTAGATACTATGGAAGTCTAATCTAGGGGACTTGACCAAAACCATGTAAACATGTAGGAACCACACAGAGCTCTATCTATGTAATAATCCCAGTTTCTCCCCACCTCCCCCAGATACATACACACAAGGTTTACATAGTTTATAAAATGGCAAGGCCAAATTATATACTCAGCCTATCTGATTCCACAGACTGAATTTTTAATCACTCCATGACCCACTGGGTGTTTATTAAATGAATGAATGACTGTAAAAATAATTTTGTTTGAATGAACAAATCTGCTTGCATAATAGTTTCAATAATACCATGACGTAGTATCTTACGTCTAGAATATGTGAGATAGTCCCTCATCCCCTCTATAAAGTAAGGTGGAAGCTGTGAATCTTTCTAGTCTCATCTAGAATTTGTTGAGAAAAAGCAAAGCAAGGTGGAGGGAGGAGAAACAAAAAAAATGTCACAACCATTGAATTTTTTTAAAAATAAGATAATCAATGATGACAGCTAAAACCTGAGTGTATCTAACTTTTCAAAGCAGAAATGGGGTCAAGAGTAAGAGAAGGGGCAGGAAATATCTATCTCTCTGTTCTCCACTCCAGGTGAGATCTGGAAAGAGAAAATAATGTGCCATGAGAAAGGTTCCAGGGACGTGGTGGGTAAGAATAGAACACACACATAGGTTCAAACCTCTGCTCTGCAGCCTGGGTGGGATGGCAGGAATGCATCTTAGAAGGTGGCTGAGCTGAGCAATATCTCCCGCAGAGCTCCCTTTCATTCCTGGAGTGGATGGTCCCAGCAAAACCAGGGAACATTCTGCTCCTCCCCACCCCACCCCCGCCCACCTTACCTTTGTCTTTTCCTCTTCTCTCCCTTCTCTTAGAGACTTGACAGGTACTTAGTGTGAGGTTCAGAGAAAAAATGTCACTCAAAATACTTTCAGGGAAAGAGTGAGCAAGAGAGAGAGAACAAAACTATAAAGGAAATCTCAGCTGTCCTCACTAGCTGAGCGTGTGTGACTTTGGGTAAAGATGTAAAGATACTCAGACCCCTGGGCCTCTTTCCTTATCTAAGAAAAGGGATAATGGTCCCTCACTAACATGGCTATGAGAATTAGATACCATCTCTCCAGAGTCCCTAGCACAGCAGAGTAGACACCCTATGCCACATGTTTCTGTTATTATCTTATCATCATCATTGTCTGTTTTATAAAACCTGTTTACTTCCATAGTCTCACAGCTGCATGCCACCCAAACAGAAAGGCTGGGGTCAGATGTCCCCCCAGTCCTGATGCCACCCAGGCAGATGAAAGCTCAAGCCTCCATAGGGCTTATCCTTAAGTGGGGAGTGGAGGGGGCTCAGTGGAGCTAGAAAAAGAAAAAGTGTGTCCAAGCTGGGAGAAAGAGGCCTTTCCAGAGCTTCTGAGCTTGTTGCCTGATCTTGTCACCTAGGGGAGGGGAATACTACCTAGCTTTGGTTGCTCTAAAAAGATGGTCTTTGTTATCAATAGCTGGATTGACAATAAAATTCAATCTGAGCTCTCAATGTGGGCAGATTGGTTATTCCTAATATCTTAGGAAATATTTCTTTAGATTTTTATTTTTGTTTTCTTACTTTAGCTCTATTGAGTATTTGGTTTAAGAATAGGACAAAATAGCTTATTAAAACCCAAAAGTCTGGCTCGGTGCCTGTGGCTCAATTGCCTAAGGCGCCAGCCACGTACACCTAAGGTGG
>CAUYQV010067508.1:0-17429 GCA_963574575.1 Galagoides demidoff
TTTTTTTTTTTTTTGAGACGGAGCCTCAAGCTATCCCCCTGGGTAGAGTGCCATGGCATGACAGCTCATAGCAACCTCCAACTCCTGGGCTCAAGCGAGTCTCCTGCCTCCACCTCCCAAGTAGCTGGGACCACAGGCGCCTGCCACAATGCCCGGCCATTTTTTGGTTGCAGCCGTCATTGTTGTTTGGCGGGTCCGGGCTGGGGATTCGAACCCGCCACCTTAGGTGTACGTGGCTGGCGCCTTAGCCGATTGAGCCACAGGTGCCGAGCCCCAAAGCTTCCATTCTTAATTATGGAACAGTAGTGATTCTCATGCTGCTTCTTTCAGGTCTTAAAATGCTGACCCCTCTACCTTCATGTCCCTGTGACACAGGTATCATTCACCTTCCCTCACCACCTTGCATAATCTCTCCTTTACAGCATTCTCTGGCCTAAGACTGAGGTAGTGACCTTCTTTGTTTTTTCTGTACTTGTATCCATCATAGCCCCCCTTTCCCTGTCCTCGTTCCCCTTTCCCTTTCTCCTCCTATGCTGTTGTGAGTTTTTTTTTACCATCAGGAACTCTTCCTTATTCACTGTCCGTTAAATTAATAATTATTGAGCAACTAGCACTTACTAATAGTGGCATCCATGGACCTTAACATACAGCCAGGAAACAAGAAATAGTAGATAAGTGAAGAAAATGAATTGATTTCCTTCTCTGGGATTCTTCTCTTCTTAAGGTCAGCTATAAATTTCATTACTCATATCACAGAGAAATATAGAATTTAATTGAATAATCACATTGAATAAATTATAACATTGATTATACTTGTGCAAACTTCCTATAATTATTGTCCTTTTTCTTTAGCTCCTGATGCTCTCTCTAAACTGACCATTTGAAGTCTTCCTTGTTCAACACTTTACCATTAATACCTCTGCTCTTGGGATGCTTCAGGTACTTTGATATACGCTTAGAGTTTATTGTATAGCACTCACTGGGTGCCAGATACTTTTCTTAAGTCTTTTAGATATATTAACTCATCTAATCTTCATAAAAACTCTATAAAGGGGGTGCTACCAGTAAGTCCATTTCAGAGATAAAGAAATTGAGCCACAGAATCTTACATAACCTGTTCATGACTGCATAGTTAGAAATTTGGAGAAAACAGGCTTTGGTCCTGGGCAGTGTGTCGCTAGAGTCCATACTTTTAATCACTGTGTGCTACTGCTTCCCCTTACACTCTATTTTCTCTCTAAGGCATAACAATGTGAAATTGCATTTTGATGCATCCTTTGTGAGACATCATGTCATAATAGAGAAAAACATGGTATTCTAGCAAAGTTGTAGAAGCTCATGGCCTCTGACTGTGCATTTTCACTTCCTGGTACTCACATATGTGTGAAATGACACACTTAACAAAGTTTTCCACTATAGAATAGTTTGTGATGGAACAACTGGAATAAAAAGGCCAAACATTGCCCTTCATTTCTGAAAACATAGCCAGTGTGGTATCCTCTCCCACAGCCTGGCCTTGCACCCATCGTGTTCCCTACACAAAGGAGCAGCGCTAAGGTAAAGGATGCCCAGGGCTCAGTCAGATATTTGGATTGCTCCATCTGGGCTCCTCTGAGGGCATTCCGTGCTGGAAACTCATGCTGGTAGAGACTAATGGATCAATCCCAGGCATCTATCAGACTTTGTGATCTCTGTGTCATCAGAGGCCCAGATCAAGGATGAGCACAGAGGAAACTGACTTGCCAGACCCACTCAACACCTGCTTCCTCTTTGGCCTGAACCCCTCTTTAATGGTCAAGTAGGGTAGTTGTTTTCATAATGTTACTGTTCACTTTATGTTGAAAGTTTCCCTCCTTCTTATCTCTGCAGTTGATCCAGTAAACCATGAGAAATTTAAAAATGTATTCCTCAAAGATGCTGAGCAAAGAGCACTGATGAGCTCTGTGCATGGAACATTATTCAAGAGATTCACAAGCCCAAAGGTGGGGCTCACACCAGTGTGTGGTCTGCTGCATAGCTGCAGCCTCAGCTCTCTCTTTCCTCTGTGCATTTCTATCAGATTCAGACATTTCTCACTGCTGAGGTCAAAGATGACTGCTGTGACCAACCTCCTTTTTGACGATTTCTCCACCTTTGGGTCATAGCACAGACTTGCTTTGTCTTCATTTTCATCTTTCTAACTTTGTATGCAAGTTTGCTGACTATTTGGCAATACCATAATCAGACTATCATTTACATGGACCATCACCTCCACACCCCCATGTACTTCTTCCTGAGTATGTTGTCCACATGTGAAACCTGTGATGCTGGGGCCATCACTCCCCATATGCTTTCCGGTCTCATGAATCCTCACCAGCCCATTGCCTCCCACGGCTGTGCCACTCAGCTCTTCTTCTGTCTCAGTTTTGTCATCAGTAACTTCTTCCTGTGATTTCTATGTGGGCACCTGCAACCCTTGTGATATTCAGTCTTTGGGGGTAAGAGAGCTTGTCTTCTTTTGTCATCTAAGTCACTGGGAATAAACCTGGACATGGCCATTGTCCAGTTAACATCTGTGTTTGGTCTGGCCTTCTGTGATACCTTTGTCATTTCTCACTTCTTCTGTGATGTGAGACCCCTGCTAAAGCTACCCTGCATGGGCACCACTGCCAATGAGATCATTAACTTTGTTGTCAGTGTCTGCGTCCTTGTCCTACCTATGGATTCGGCCTTCATCACCTACGTCCTCATCATCTCCATCCTAAAGATTGCATCGGCTGAGGGTCAGAGGAAGGCCTTTGGCATGTGTGTCTCCCACCTCAAAATATACCACAAAGCTATAGTGACCAAAACAGCATGGTGATGAGAGTCCATGTAAAGCAGAAATGGAACAGAATAGAGGACCCAGGAATAAATCCATGAAATTACAGCCAAATGATTTTAACAAAGGGACTAAGAGCATACAATGGAGAAAGCACAGTCTCTTCAATAAATGGTGTTGGGAAAATTAGATATTCACATGCAGAAGGAGGAAATTGGATCCTTGTCTCTTACCATGCAAAAAAACCCCCACAAAAACTCAGAACAGTTTAAACACTGAAGTATAAGACTCCAAAACTATGTGATAGCTTAAAGAAAACACAGAGAAAAAGCTCCATGACATTAGTCTGAGCTGGGAATTTTTAGATAAGACCCCAAAACCATAAGTCAACATCTAAACACAAAGGCTCTATTTTATTCTTTATAATTTTAGGATTTTTTTCCTCAATGCATGTGCTGCTTTTGAATCAGAAAAATACTGATTGAGGTGCCATCATTTCAGAACAAAAACATGAAGGAAGAGGTGATCTTCTCATCTGCTCGCTTATCATTTCCGTGAATGCAATGAATTGCTCACACGTGCAACATTCACTTACAGCATCCACACCTCCCTGGGTTTCCCCTGAGGTTGGTGGGTCACACTACAGATACACTGAAGTTAATTTGCTTCTGATATTTAGCCAACATTTTCTATTTGATTGCAACTTTCGCTTTAGCCTTTAAAGTCAATGGCCAAAAACCTTCTGTGCCATTTTTTTGCATTCTTAAATTTTTCGATGAACAGTGATCATATGATAATGTAGGTGATTAGTTCTGTTCTGTCGAACAGCATCAGCTAGCATAAAAAAACAAGTCACTTAGATTTTGTTGAAATTTGGATATTCATTTTCAAATGAAGTTAGTCGTTCTGTTTGTGACTGAATTAGCATTGAAGGGACAAAATGTATGTTTTTATATATATGATTGTTATATATATCTGAGAGTTGTTAATTCATTTTCAAATGAAGTTAGTCATTCTGTTTGTGACTGAATTAGCTATGAAGGGACAAAATGTATATACATACATTTACATATATATATATGATTGTGAGAGTTGTTAATTTTCTGGACAAACCTAAACAGTTTTTTTTTTTTAAACAGTCTCTCATTCCGTTGCCCTGGGTAGGTACCCTAGTGTCATAGCTGATAGCAACCTCAAACTCCTGAGCACAAATGATCTTCCTGCCTCAGCCTCCTGAGTAGCTGGGACTATAGGCACCTAGCACAATTTCTGGCTAGTTTTTCTATCTTTAGTAGAGATGGGGTCTCACTTTGCTCAGACTGGTCTCAATTCCTGACCTCAAGCAATGCACCTACTTCAGCCTCCCAAAGTGCTAGTATTATAGGCAGGAGTCACCTCTCCCAGCTTAAACAGTTATATTATTAAATAACTAGGAAAATAAATGAATGCTTTATAGAAATGGTAAGAGATAATGGGTTGAGTATTAGTTAGCATTAGAAAGAACATTATATCCTTGTAAAATGAATAAATATTTATAAGATTTAAAATTGGTAATATTAAATAACTTTTAAGCACTGTGTTAATTTTTAGCTACTTAGTTCCTTTTAAGCCATGAATCTTCACAACTTTTATCGATGAATTTGTAGCATAATTTCAATTTTGCCACCAAAATAATATAGGGCAATATCCAGGATAAATGATCTTTAATCTGTACCTAATAAAGAAGATGATGAAAGGAAGAAAGTATGAGAGAAAAATTGGGAATTTTCCCTAAGATATCTGATGTCTACAGCAACCCAGTTTCTCAGTTGAAAAGTGAGTATCGAATTAGTACCATGAATGTGTTTTGGTAACTGCTGGAACAGTGGAGAAGCTGACAATAGCGACTTAATGTCCCTCCTCTAAAATGTCAAAGTGTAAATACGATTACCTAAATGTTGAATAATTAAATTCTAATGTTTTAAACTAAGATTTCAATTTTATTTTAGTATCCCAGAAGTGCAGTCCGCTGATACGGGGCTTCAGCAGTGACTTCAGTTGAATACCGATTTTAACTTTCAACCATCAGGTATTTGACCAAGATGTAGATGATTTCTATTAATTAAGATTATTTAAATAAAGTGGAATAGAACAAAATAGACTAGAATGCGTCTAATGTGGAAAGACCAAGTTCTGCTTTGTGAATGTTCCATTTTAGATTGTACCTGTGTGCCTATGAATACCCACACAGACAGCTTATGTTGTAACCTACCAGATTATGTCATAACAACTCCTTTGTATTCAGAGCCATGGTCATAATAAGGAGTTTAAAATTCACTGAACTAGAAATAGAAAGATAGAAGGTGCTCAATTTGGAGAAGAAAAATCAGCACTCAGGCCAGAATTGCTAACAAACGATAATAATGCAAAGTTTTAGAAATGTTCTTTTATAAGGGACCAAAATAATATGAACTTCAGACATAATGAAAGGCACAATAGCAGTTAGAATTTAAGAGCATATGGGAGGAAGGTAAAAGTGAGATAATAATTAGTAAAATAATGTAAAATGGTGAGTAAAACTTGGAGAGGCAAAAACATAGAGATTATATTAGGTAACAATAATAACGATCTTGGTAAACAACACATTGTATTTTTTATCTCTTCTTGTAGTTATCACAGCAATTTCTCGCGTGTTTATTATGTGTGGCTGCTCCCTACAGTGGCCCAACAGAAAACAACAGAGCAAGGATTGGTAACCCCATTTTGCACAGTAAGGAAAGATTCAGTTTGGGGGGACTGCAGCTATTTTCTTATTCCAAGAAGGATAAAGAATATTTGACCCTATTTTCTCATTTCCAAAGGATTTTTATATTAATTGTTTCATGCGTTTGACAAGAAACTTTGAATATTCATTTTACAGATGAAAAAACTGGGGAGCAGAGAATTAAAACGTTCATTCAAATACATGTGGTCAATGAAAAGTACAGCCAGGAATTATAATGGAATCTTTTTCTTTCAAGTTTATGTTCTTTTCACTTCGTTCTTCTCATCTCTAAAAACTGCTGCCTACCATTTTAAGCAGCCAAGTTTTCCAATATGGTTTCTCTGTTATGGATAAGGTTGAAGGGACAGGGCAGCATTTTTGAGGCTACAGTCTAAAATAATAATAAAGTATTTTTGTTTACTGAGTAAAAAGTAAAAGTGACCATTGCAAACGTGAGGTAGTTTCTTTTTTGGTGACATTGCATTTCTTCATAAATATTCCCCCCAAATGCAGTTAACTCAATAGGAGACTGAACCATAATGGGCTATTGGAGAAATTAAAATATTTAGACACAGCCCTAGTGATTAAAATTCACATAAAGAAGAATGTGACCTGTGGAAAAACTCATCGTGTGGGGAAAGTGAGACGGTCACCAGTGGGGTTAATTATCTTCCTAGGTAAGACTTTTCCAAGTTGCAACGCCACTCACAGCCCATCTTCATCCATAAAGATGTCCTAGAAAGTGTTCACTGTGGTGGTATGTGTATCATATCAACATATGAGTTTAGAGGCTGGTGTGATTTTTTTCTTCATGGGTATCTTACTAGAGGTTTTATAAAAAGAGAAATGCTTCAGGGCAGTGCTTCAAAAGAGTAGGAGAGTCCCGTGGGGGTGGGAAGTGAGGGTGGCAGGAAGGGGTTCCATTAGGTGCCAAGCAGCTGGAGAAAGGCATGAGGGTACACCCAGGAGATGCCTGAGCCACTCCACTGGGTATTGCTGGACTTCAGACTATTGAGCTGGATGAGTGGGTAGGGGACGGAACTGCTGGAAGTGGAGATGACAAGCGATATTTACTTATTTATTTTGATTAAGAATATATATATATTACAATGTGCTGGTTTCATATACAATCTGAAATATTTTCATCAAACTGGTTAACATAGCCTTCATGTCATTTTCTTAGTTATTGTGTTAAGACACTTATATTCTACATTTAATTAGTTTCACATGTACCCTTGTAAGATGCACCATAGATGTGGTCCCACCAATCACCCTCCCTCCACCCATCCTGCCCCGTCTTCTCCCCTCCCTCTCCCTTTTCCCCATATTCTTGGGCTATAATTGGGTTATAGCTTTCATATGAAAGCTATGAATTGGTTTCATAGTAGGGCTGAGTACATTGGATAGTTTTTCTTCCATTCTTGAGATAGTTTGCTAAGAATAATATATTCCAGCTCCATCCATGTAAACATGAAAGAGGTAAAGTCTCCATCTTTAAGGCTGAATAGAATATATTTTTATTAGGCATTTTGGTAACAAATTATTACTCTATGTGTAGTTGATTTTTTTTAGTTTTTCCTTTTTTAAAGAAAATGAATCCCACTGTGGCTTTTTTTTGAAGAAAAAATCATTTCTCCAGAGTTAACAGCTTCATATGTATTAGCAGCAAAGTCTGTCACTTGCTCCATCATCAACAGGTCCTGAACAAAATGACTGGGGATTTCACTGCAAACCAAATGGATCTGTCCATTTACTATGGGGGTTATCTCAGCTAAAGGCAGGCTGACGCTGGAAGGACTGTTCATGGAGTTACCGTGTTGCAGGTCCTGTTCACTTGCTAAAAAGAACTCAGCCATGTTGTCTAGAAGTCTACTAAAGCCTCAGTTCAAACAATTATTCAAAAGTGCCCTCAAATCTGGACTTTCCAACATGTCTCTTATTTTACTGAGGAGTTGAACAGTGGTAATATCTCCAGGAGAAAGCCCACAGGCCTGAACTGCTAATGGTGTCTCTTCATCTGGCATCATATAATGGCGTAAAAAAGATTTGGGTCCATCATTATTAATCCAAGAAGATGACTTATGCTCCTCGACGAGATTTCTGATTTCTTTTAGTTTTTGTTCCAAGTCCAAAGAACGTTTAAGAGAAACACTCCCTAGAATCTTCTGCACAGCTTGTTTAATGATAGCGATCAATTCCATCAGGCCATCTCCAAGGAGGTGCTGAATACTTGATAAATACTCCAGTTGGACAGGTGGAGGAGCAGGAATTGTAGTGCCATTTTTGCCAACTGCCGCATTATCCAGTTAACTATATCCACCAATGATGTTTAACTGGACTCACAAAAGAACCACCAGCATACAAGTGTTGTACGCTGCCACGATACTTCTTGTGAAACTTCCTATCTTCAGATCCTCCCACATCTCTAGCTTGTTTCTAGCTAATTCTGTGAGGCTCTCAGAATGAAGCTGCTGCATTAAGGCCTCGCTCAGTGATGGATAGTACCGTCACATTGCAAGTCCTTTGGTTACCTTCAAAATGATACCGTCGTTGAGCTTGAGCACTGTGTTCTGCATCCCTTTCTTGTATGTCTCGCATTTTCTTCTGTCTATATTTCCCCAGGACATATCCTCCTCCAAGGACTGCGCCCAGGAAGATGCATTTCTTTTTGTGATGATTTGGATAATTCCACAGAGATCTCAGCATCTTTAGGCCCTGGGGATGTGGGCTGCCTAGGGGTGAGGGGCTGGTTCACCAGGAAACCGGTTCTTTATCACCCAGCCTGCCCGACCTGGCAGGAGTGCCATCATCCAGCTTGGTGTTCTCCAGAAATCACTGACAAGTGATATTTATTCAGATCCTAGGGGTTGTGGAATATTAGTATTGGTGGTTTGGCGAGTCATTGTCTTTTGTTGAGTCAGTGAGTGCCCAGATGGCTACCTCCTCCTCACTCTTCTCAGTCTTCTCACTTCACTAATCCTTCAATAGATCCCCCTTTCACTGCCATTACCTTGTTGCTTCCATCCACTCCTCAAGGGTCTCTACAGGCAATCCCGTTTCTTTTTCATGGATCAGATAGTCACATAAAATATAACCAACAGCCTTTAAATATTCTCGTATTACAAATGCCAATATGATTACTTGGTGCTACCTTTTTCTTTAGCTAGATCACCAAGTGATTTTAATCACTTTCCAAAAATATTTCTTTTACGTAATCCCGAAAACAGATATTTCCATTTTCCCATAGGAACAACCTGGAACTTAAATGAAAAAGACTCAGACTTCCTGGACAGCTAATTTTATAGATGCTTATTATCTCTGACTTCCCCCTCTTCCCCTGATATGCCTTTGACTTAAGTTGTCTAATGTGCAAAACACCTTGAATTTGCCATAAAGGAGTGACTTCAATTAGGTGTTGAATCTACGTGGTTCTAAACAGGTAGGAGGGAACACCATGTCCACAAAAGGGTGTTATATCAAATAGAATATGTTTATTACTTTAGCCTGGCCCAGGAGCAGCCTCTCCATATTAGCTCTGTCTGCCATCCTGATCTTATTCTGGTCTGGGCTGCCCAGGCTGCATCTACTTCCCAACACCACTGAGCTATTTCTGCTGTGTTTGTGTCCCACAACATGCCTGTTCTTTCATGAGATGCAGGTTTGCTCGTGCTCCAGAGAACCTTCTCCCATTCGAGTGGCTGAAGCTGTTGTCCCTTTGTTCTCTCCTCCTCTCACTCATCCACTGCTCATTAAACTCCAGAATTTTGACTCTAGTGACTTTGGTATTCCTCCACTTTTTCCTGTCTAGAACATCTTCGAAGACCTCATTCAAAATAGGTCTGGCCTGTCAGGAGAGTTTTCGGCTTATAGCCCTACGCAGGGCATCCTTGACCTCTTTGTTCCTCAGGGTGTACACCACAGGGTTCAGTAGGGGGGTGATGACAGTGTAGGTCACAGAGATCAGCTGGTCCTGATCCCTGGTGTTCTCTGATTTGGGCTTGAGGTAGGCGATGGAGGCACAGCCATAGTGGACAATGACCACAGTGAGGTGGGAGGCACAGGTGGCAAAGGCCTTCTTCCTGCCCTCAGCAGAGGCAATCTTGAGGATGGCGGAGATGATGAGGAGGTAGGAGATGAAAACCAAGCCCATGGGAATCAGGATCACTAGGACACTAATGATCAAAGTAAGGATCTCGTTGATGGTGGTGTCAAGGCAGGAGAGCTTCATCATTGGTCGGATGTCACAGAAGAAATGGGCCACCTTTGTGGCACAGAAGGGCAGCCTGAACACAGCAGACACCTGTGTCATCGCTACAATCAGGCCAATGCTGCAGGCCCCCCACACCAGCTGGATGCACACCCTCTTGCTCATGATGACCGAGTACCTCAAGGGGCTGCAAATAGCCACATAGCGGTCATATCCCATGGCTGTGAGCAGGAAGCAGTTGTTGATGGCCAGAGTAATGAAGAAGAACATCTGGGTGGCACAACCAGCCAAGGAAATTGGTTGACTCAGGCCTAGGAGGTTAACGAGCATCCTTGGTATAATGACAAGTGTATACACAGTCTCTGAAACCGACAGCATGCTGAGGAAGAAGTACATAGGGGTGTGGAGGTGGCGATCAAGGCCAATGATGGTCACAATGATGACGTTGCCTGCCAGGGTGAACAGGTACAATGCGAGGAACACAACAAAAAGGGTGAACTGGTGCTCACCGAAGCTGGAGAAACCTTGGAAAATAAACTCACTGACCAAAGTGTGATTCTCCTTCTTCATTAAATCATAAACAGTTTCTGAGAAAGAAAAAATCACGTAAGGGAACTTGATGGCTGATTTCTGTCATAAAATAGGCTGGGAAAATTCTTGTTATTAGATCACAACTTATTTATACTTACACTCATACTTATTTCTTTTAGGAGAGTGGGGAAACTTTCTTTTTCTCAGTAAGAAGACAGTACATGGCTTTCACAGTCAAATGCTGTAAATTCATTCCCTAGTTCTATCAATGGGCTAACTTATCTTGGGTAAGGCTTCAACATCTCTAAGACCAGTTTCCTCATCTTTATATGGATGGAGTGATGATAACATCAGAATAGAATTGTTGATAGAAGCATTTTATACTGTTAAGTGTAATATTTATATTAAGATTTAAAACTATATTGAACGCATTCAAGTTCAGGGGTGTCATGCAAACATTCCAGCCTCCGTAGATACCTAGTAATTTCTGAGCTCCTAGGGTTTGCATAGAGCTCTTTTTCCCATGACTTCCACACCACACCACATTCTCATTCCCGTCTTTGTCTTTGATGAAACTGCTCCTCTCAATTCTGCTTTACACTCCTTTTCCCAAGATCCGCTCATTTTTCAAAGTCAAAGAAAGCCTCTGACCTCTAGAAAATCTTATTCCTCCTTATTCTCTCTCCCTCTCTCTCTCTGAGGTCTCTATGTCCTTGCACAAATAAGTAGCATGCAAGTTTTTGCTGTTCATTTTTTGTATTAGAAGCACCTTCTAGTGCATTTGTGATTACAAAACACACTCACATATATTATTTAATGTCTAACGGGAGGACAAAGATTACTGCTTATCTTCAGATACATTAACTGAGGATCAGCTCTGATTGGGGAATAACTCAGAGACAGGGAGGTGTCGGAGGACTGAACCAGGACTGGAACCCGTGTCTTCTGACCCCATGCTTGTTGTTCCTCCTGTGACAGCAATAAACAAGTCAATAATAAGGGCAAATTTTAACATTGGAATAACATTATAACAATGGAAGAAAATACACATTAGTAACATAAAATCCACTGGCCGTGCGACTCTTCCGGTAGCTTTTCCCCTCTTCTCACCCACATATAATTATGTACAATAGGTTACTTGTAAAAAAAAAATAAATTCAGTAATAAGATGATGGAGTTGCCTCCAAAGGACATATTGCAGGACATAAAACAAATGAACCACATTACAAAATGATCTATGGTAGGGTAAAATTCAAAGGCAAGCTTCTTTAGTGCTGTTAAAATTAAATTTATTTTATCTACTTTTCAGAAATCCACTGCTTTTCGTCAAGAAAATCTACAAGGAAAAGTGTTTACAAGGGATGGGTGCACAGTTGTATTTCAGCTCCTCAGAGCATATGAAAGGAAATCAGATGGGGTTGCAAAAAATAAATTTTGTGTTAGATGTCAGAGACCATTTCGTGACAGAGAAAGTTGTTTGTGATGTGTGTGCCATGGTAAGTAACTGTAAATATCTTTTATGAAGCTTTATAAATCATGTCTCTGTAGACTATGAATTGTCTGAGGACAGGGATGAGACAAGGGAGCGTAGCCGGGAAGCGGGAGAGCCACATTCTTTTTCACCATACTGGTCAAGATCCTCTTTATTCCTGGGAAATCCCAATTGCTTGAGATCAACAGGAGATATTTTAAAGTTTAATAATCAGTCAAGGAACAAAAATTTCATAACACCAGGATGCTTTCCAGTTAACAGAATTCACCCCTTAACAATAAAACCCATACATGTATTGTATCCTCACGTGGCTCCCTCTGCTAACCATTGTCTTTTTTTCCAAATTTCACTTACTTTTCTCCCTGAAAACCTGTGGCTCAGCAGAAAAATGGAGGCCCGTGGGTCCCACATATTCATAACTCAAGGCCATGAAGAAAAAAGTCATCCGAAACTGGTCATTCTACCTACCACAGGGTCAATCTAAGGATGGAGGCAGATGGAAAGTTGCAGAAGGCTTTTGTGTACTAGATATTCCCTCTAGCTGGAGGAGGAGATTTGAAGCCCAGAAAGGCTCTCTGAGGAGCAGCCTTCAGGGTGTTGGGGTGTCACTAGCTGAGCACCCTGGAGAGTCAGCCTGGGACCAGGAGGAGGCAGACAGCAAGTGCCAGGGGACCTTGTTATGTGTGGGGCACGTTCACCAGATTACACGGACTTGTGCTTTGGGAGTCTTGAGGCAGTTTTCCCTGCAAGCAGAAACAGTAGTGGCTTATTTGTCATGTTTTATTTTTTAAATAAATATTCTATTTTTAAACAGCCGAGCTTTAGAAAACCATGGTTACAAAGCCCAAGTGAGCACTGCCTCTGAGCACACTCTTGGATTCCAGGAAGCTACACAGCTCTCTCTGTAGTGAAGAACCTTGTATAATATTTGACTTTTTTCCTTCCATGAACTAAAAAAGTCAATTCTAGCTATAGTTTTTGTCCTCAGGGATTCTGAAATGGGAGATCGAAACTCAGCAGACAAAAGGAACCTCTCCAAAGGGCTGGGACACCACTGTTAGTACCCAAACAAACCTGAGCCAGGATTTCATTCTGAGGGACCAGCAGCCAAATGGTTAAATACACTGGGCTTCATGAGCCCCTTCTGGGGCTGTCTCCACACTGGCTGCCTTTCCCTAACCCAGAGTACTTTATTTCATATTTTTCTTTTATTTTAGTTTTTTATACCTATCTCATTACCTAACCCTGCCAATTAATCTCTAGGTTAATTTTTTCACACGTGGAAAAAACAAGTGCCTGCACTCATACAGGGGTTGAAAATGGCCCTTGTACTCATTCTTTGTGTTTGTTTTTTGTGTTTCCTATTCTTCCTCCTTTACTGAATTTGTGGTAACTTTTACATTTAGAAAATTATAAAATGAAAAAGTTTATAGAAAATAATAAGAACGTTAATAACATTTGATCTTATCTCTATAAGTTTTGGAGACATAAGAAAAGAAGATACTAGCAAACCTAGAGTTTCTTAGAAAACTTGAAAATTCTCAATTAAATTAGCATTGACCATGTCAACATCCCAATTTTTTTCTTTATTATTTGCAACTAAGTAGTATCTTCTTCACAGGCATCATAGCCTGTAATGTTTTGGGAGTCAAAGTATGATTGGATAGTGCCCTATTTTTCTGCCACCCTACTGATTAAAGGTGTAGTTTTCTTTCTCTGCTCTAGTGAGAGGGGCCAAATCATGACCCAAATCAGCACTAAGACAGAAGGAGGGTCCCTCCCCCAGATAGGAAGTGGATATAAAGCTCCTTTCTGCAGAGACAATTAGGAAAGCTCTAGACACAGAAAAAGGATAGAGAAAACTACATTGTAACAATCCAAGCTCCCTCTTAAAGAATTAGGAGGTCCTCTTGGGGGTGGATGTATAGTAACCTTCGTTTCCAGTAAAGGAGGTATCCTTAGTGTTACAAAATAAAACATAACAGAATTCTATGTTTACACATAACCAGGAAATAAAGGTTAGGGATCTGTTAGGAGGTCAATCAGCAAACCCCTGACTCCTGGTTGGCAAGTTTCTCAAGGTCTGACTGTATAAACTGACCTCGCGCTGACCAATGTGCACCACCTTGGATCTATCCGTGCCTTTACTGCGGCCTAGATCTGAGCAGGTGGGATTAATCGTGCTGATGCTTAACTATCTATGTCTGCAATGCTTGTACCAAAACCCAAGTTTCTGTCATCTATTGTTTCATGACAAACTATGCCAAACTCAGGGCATAAAATAACAATAATCATTTTTCATTACCTCTCTAGGTACTGGTTACGCTGTTCTCATGTAGCATCTCTCGTGTAGTTTTGGTCAGGAGGTGGCTGGAACTCACTTCCTTATCTACCAGTCAGTTGGAATTGGCATGGACTAAAATACCTACATGCAGTCTTTCTGTATGGCTTGGGCTTCCCCCTTGTACTGGTCAGTCAGTAACAAAGACCCTCCACTCCGAAGAGCAGGGAGTACAGACTTCCCCTGTCAAAGGGGGGGGGGATGGCAGGCTGTAAGAAGAGCATCTAGAATGAGATAGGGATGCCCATCTTTTGAAACTACAGCTGCGTTGGATGGAGGTGTTTCGGATTGTGTGTGAAAACCCCACACTGTACCCCAGAAGTGCATTAATGTACATAGTTACCATTCAATAAAAAAAAGAAAGAAAGAAAATACAGCTGCCACGGTGTGGCAGATGGCTTGTATTTTCTCAGTTTATACCAGTGGTCTTCAAAGGGAAACAAAAGGAAAATCAAAATTGGACTAATCAGACTCGCGACTCTCCCTACTTAGGTGTTTATACACACCAGATGAACCTTTTTGTAATGCTTAAGTTACAATGATTCTCAGAAAACTGAAGGGAAAGGGTAAGACCTCAAAAAGAGAGATTCCAGATTGCCTGCTAATCTACTATTGGAAATAAGATGATATTAATATGAGTTGAAAATACATTTAATGGACCAAATGATAATTTTGAAAGGGAAACAATTTTCTAAAGAATTTTCAAAATTAACAAAGCACTGGCTAGGCAGACAAGAAGCCACTGTTCCTTTGTCCACTTGTAGGTCTGGTATGTGATATTATATTCTTAAAAATATTTATTTATTTATTTATTCCGTCACCCTGGGTAGAGTGCCGTGGCATCACCACAGCTTACAGCAACCTCAAACTCTTGGGCTCAAGTAATCTTCCTGCCTCAGACTACAGGCACCTGCCACAAGGCCCAGCTAATTTTTCTGTGTTTAGCAGAGACGGGATCTTACTCAGTCTGGAACTCCTGAGCTCAAGCAACTCACCCACCTCAGCCTCCCAGAGTATATCTTTTCTTTACTTAAAAAATATATTATTTCTTTGGGATTTTTAATATAACACTTAATGCTTACAAAACACCATGTAAACTGTGAAGCATAACAGCAAAATAAACATTGGGAGCTTGTCACTCAACTCCAGAGCTACACTTACGTATTTCTCATTTTCCTCTCTCCCATCTCTTCACATTGCACCCCCCACCCCTACCAGTGGTTACTATTATTTTAATTTTTATGTGTATTGTTATGATATTTGTTTTGATACCTTTACTACATATGTATAGCTATTTAAACAATACATTGTTTCTTTATGTGTATTCTGAGCTTTATAAAATGTTATACTGTATACAATGTTCTAAGACTTCCTTCTTTTTAAAATTCAAGGTTACATTTCTAAGACCTAGAAAGAGTTGTAATTCCTAACTGTATTTTAATATTCCATTATGCGAATATACCACAAAGTTCTTTATCTATTCTACTGTTGAAGAATAATGGGCTGTTGATATACAATCGTGTGCTTCTGGCAGCATAACTGTAGGATATATCCCTAAAAGTGAAATTCCTGGGTCAGTGATATCTGCATTTAAAAACTTAATAGCTGTTGCCAAACCAAACTCAAAATAGGACATGCCCATTGACACACTCAGCAGCCTTGTTTGAGAATGCTGCCTCACCCACACTTCCATTAACCAGAGGTGTTACCAACTCTTCAAGAATTTAGCAAACTGATAGATAAAATGATTTATTTCTTCCTTTGAATTTTTATGTCTTTAATTACAAATGAGGCTGAGTATCTTTTCGTATGCTTATTAGCCATTCAGTCTTCATTTGCTGTGACTGTCCATTTACATATCTTGTTCATTTTTCATACTGTTGGTCGTCCTTTTATTACAAGAGTTCCAAGATAAGAAAATGTGCATTTTATCATACATGTTGCAAATATTTTTATTTCATTTTTCATTTTTATTGGAGGTGTTTATTTGAAATTTTGCCAGTGTTATATTCATCTCTTGGTATCAAACTTCATTGTTTTTGCATTTTGATTTGTGCTTAAAAGGGACCTCTGAACTCCAAGATTATTTTTAAAAAGTACTCATGCTACCTTCTATACTATTTTTTTTTAATTGGGTCACCTCTATGGTTTACCTTACAAGGGTACAAGTGAATCCTATACTTCTTATGCTTCAACATTTGATTCATCTGGAATCTTTTTGGTTGTAAGAAACAAAATTAGGTGTATAGTTATCCCTTTGTATCCATGGGGATTGGTTCCAGGATGCCCTGTGGATAACAAAATCCACAGATGCTCAAATCCCTCATGGAAAATGGTGTAGTATTTGCACATGACCTACACACATGCTCCTGTATACTTTTTCATCTCTAGGTTACTTACAATTTGTAATCCAATGTAAATGCCGTGTAACTAGTTATGATACTATAGTTAAGGAATAATGACAAGGAAAACAAAGGTTGTTCAGCAAATGCAACCATTCTATTTATTCTGAATATTTTTGATCTGCTGTTGGTTGAATCCATGGATACAGAGCCCGCAGATATGGAGAGCTGACTATACTTGTTAAAACCAAGTAGGATGTACATTTTTTGTTACCAATAACTAGTCCATCAATCTCAACATCATACATCAGATGGTGTAAATGTCTCATACTATTATCACCTTATGCTGTTACGTTAGATTTTCCCCACATTGTTCTTTCTTAGAAGTTCTTCTTAGTGGTTTCCCACTGTATTTCTAGGAATTTAGGGAGATTCACCATCTTTAGTCTTTAGAAAACTGAAGCTCTCTATCCAAAGTAAGCTTTAAAATGTTTGTTTTCTAAGTTCCTGTAAGAGCTTCAAAATACCCTCCATATAGAATTTGCACATTTTTTTATTTCAATGTGTTTGATCTGTTTCGTATCTCAAGATATGAGATATCTTCTTTTACTGAATTTTCTAAAAAGAGGTATTATCTTTATCACTTCCTATTTTTCCAGCTAATTCCCCAATAATTCCTCAGCTTACAAGGTCTTACATTCTATATCGTTTGCTTCTACCATTTTCAGAGTCTCTTATGTTTGTCCTCCCTTCTTTTTTTTTTTATTTTTTTTTTTGCAGTTTTTGGCTGGGGCTGGGTTTGAACCCACCACCTCCGGCATATGGGATAGGACTGACGCCCTACTCCTTTGAGCCACAGGTGGCTCCCTGTCCCCCCTTCTGTCTTCACTTTCCTCCCTACCTATCCTGTTAAAATTCCACACACTATTATCTTTTTTTTTTTTTTTTTTTTTGAGACGGAGCCTCAAGCTAT
>CAUYQV010067509.1:0-35332 GCA_963574575.1 Galagoides demidoff
CAGCTGAGTGAAAATGAAAACTCAACATATCAAAACTATGGGGCATAAAGAAAGCAGTACTAAGAGGGAAATCAATAGTCATAAATGCTTGCTTTACAAATCAAAAAGATCTCAAATTAACAGCATAACTTTACACTTAAGGAACTAGAACTAAAGGACAAACTACACCCAGAGCTACAAGAAGGAAAGAAATAATAAAGATTGGAACAGAGATAAATGAAATAGAGAGAATAGAAAAACAATATAGAAAGGCAATACAATCAAAACTTGGCTCTTCAAAAACATCAGCAAAATTGACAAAATTATAGCTAAAAAGTTTCTCGTGGACTGTGAATAAAAATATTTGTATTACTAAAATCAGAAATGAAAGTGGGATATTACTACATATTCTATAAAAATATAAAGAACCTTAAGAGTATTATGAGCAAATGTAAACCAACAAATCTGATAACCTAGATTAAATGGAAAAATTATTAGAAACCCCAAATCTACCAAGACTAAACCACAAAGAAATAGAAAACATGAATATACTTACAGTTAGGGATATTGAATCAATAATCAAAAATCTTCAAATGAAAAGACTTGATGGATTTTCCAGTGAATTCTACCAAACATTTAAAGAACTAACACCAATCATTTTCGAACTTTTCCACAAAATTTTAAAAGAGAGAAAAGTCCCTAACACATTCTGTAAGACAGCATTACCTGATATGAAAAGCAGAGAAAAAACACTAGGAAAATAACTACTGATCCATATCCCTTATAACATCCATGCAAAAATCCTCAACACAATTCTAAAAAACTAAACTCAACAGCACTTTAAAAGATTATACATTATGACCAACTAAGATTTATTCCTGGAATGCAAGGATAATTCGACATACAAAAATCAGTCAGTGTAATATGTATTACTAATGGAAGGAAAAATACATGGGATCATCTCAAAGAAGATACACAAATGATCAACAAGCACTTAAAAGGATGCTATCAAAAAATCAAAGATGTTATCAACATCACTAGTCATTAGAGAAGAGCAAATCAAAACTATAAAAATACAACCTCACACCCATTGTTATTACTGCTACCAAAATAGAGAAAATAACAAGTTTTGTCAAGAATGTGGAGATGTGGAAACCTCTGTACACTGTGGGAATGTAAAATGGTACAGCTGCTGTGGAAAACAGTACAGCAGTTCCCCAAAAAATTAAAAATAGAATTACTGTATGATCCAGCAAATCCACTTCTAAATACATACTCAAAGAATCGAAAGCAGAGTCTTGGAGAAATATTTGTACACCATGTTCATAACAGCATTATTCATAACAGCTGAAGCATGGCAGTGACTCAAGTGTCCATTGACAAGAGACTGGACAAACAAAATGTGGTATATGTGTTCAATGGAATATTCTTCAGTCTTAAAGGAAATAAAACCCGTGTGAACCTTGAGGACATTATGCCAAGTGAAATGGCCAGAAATGCTTATTATTCCACTTATCCAAGGTGCCTAAAGTAAAGAAATTCATAGAAACGAAAGTAGAATGGTGATTACCAGGGAATGGAGGAAGAAGGATTGGGGAGTTACTATTAATGGGTACAGAGTTTCAGTTCTTCAAACTGTAAAGAGTTCTAGAACTGGATGGTGGCAATGGCTGCACAGCAAAGTGAATGTACTTAAAGCTGCTCAACTGTACACTTAAAAATGATTAAGATAGTGACTTTTACATTACATGTGTTTTACACACAAAAAAAAAATTGGGAAAAATCAAGCATGACAAGTTATTTTTCACCGTAAAAAGATGTCTATTAAGACATCTATGTGGGTATGCTGATCCAGAGGGAGGTGGGGTTGGGAGTGCGTCCTGGTGGCAGCCTGCTGAGTCACCTGCTCTGCTTCACCTTCTTCCTCCCCATGTTGTCCATCTATGGTTGCTGCTGCTGCTGCAGGCTCTGCACCTGCTTCTTCAAAGCTTTCCATGACAATTGGCTAAAAACACACAGATAAAGGAAAAAGAAAGAAGCCAGATGCAGAGGCTCACGCCTGAAATCTCAGCACTTTGGGAGGCCAAGGCAAGAGGATTCCTTGAGGCCAGTCTAGGCAATATAGAGAGACCTTGTTCTACAAAATATTTAAAAAAAAAAAAAAGCCAGACACAGTGGCATGTGCCTATATAGTCTCAGCTACTCGGGAGGCTGAGGCAGGAGGATCACTTGAGCCAAGTTGTTGGAGGATTCAGAGAGCTATGATGGTGCCACTGCTCTCAAGCCTGTATGACAGAGCAAGATCTTGCCTTTAAAAAGTAAAAATTAAAAAAGAAAGAATGATGTTTCATAGTCTTGTATAAAAACTATGAAGGAGTGTCCAGCCACAGAGACACTTAGCAGGGCAAAGGCCAGTGCACGAGCACTAAGAAAGCCACGGGCCAGACAGAGGCACTAGGGCTGATGTGATGCGTACAAAATAAGTCCTGACGTTTTCACAAGGACCTTGGGCAATAAAAGGGAAACCCCTTAAAGCATTTTTCGGACAGCTGATAATGTTCAACAGCTTAGAAGAGGAAACAGAACTGCCAGATGTCAGTGGCAGAAACCCAGGGAAAATTCTACTTTCTGCAAAGCTTCACTCAAGTATCATGAAGCATAGCTTGAAACTGATTGAAATGCTGACAAGTGACATAATTTTATGTAATAGTAAAGCTTCAGTAATTTTCATAAGTCAGTAGCTCTAAGCATGGCATTGACATTGGTTTTTTTTTTTAATCTTTCATGACTTGTAGAATGATTTCTTCTGTTCAACGCTAAAAAATTTTTAAGAGAATTGCAGAATGTCACAGTAGTGAAAATGTTTACACACTCCACAGCCTTCAATTATAAGGCACAGTAAGAGGGTCCCGAAGTTTCTGCTGTGTCATTTGCCTTGAAAAGTCTCACCTGTGCTTTATCAGTCTTCCTTACAGTTAAAACACCAAGCAAACCCTTGTGTGAGTCCTAAGAATTTGTCATTCTTCCAGTTTTTAGTCGTTGAATTTTTGGCAACATAGTACATTCTTTCAATTCCTTCCTGTTTTTGATTCAAAATACATATCCTATTAACACCTAAGGCTGTAGTCCTTGACAATTAACAGTCCTAACACTTACATTGTGTTTATCCAATGAAAGTTCACAATCTTTTAAAAACATATGGCTTTTTTACTTATTGATAGGATAAACTATTAGTATTCCTAATATTGAATTATCCCTGCATTCCTAGAATATATTAGATACTTGGGACAGACAAGTGACAAAATGGGTAAAAATCTTGAATTTCATGGAGTTTATGGTATATTTAGCTTCATAAAATGTGTTGAAAGTTATTCCCTTTTTAATGCAGAGAATACTTTGCTGTGTATGGCAACTCTATGTATGTTTATTTTGTTCTTGATCTTTCTTTTTAGAGTTTTGTTTGAGGTATAATTTATATACCCTAAACTTTCCTCATTGTAAATGCATATTCAGATTCTTAGTAAATTTAAAGAGTTGTGTAACAATCACCACAATCAGTGTTAGAACACTTTGATCAAGCCAGAAAGTCCTCTCCAACCCATTTGCAACCAATCCCCCACCTCAGTCCAGGAAACCATTGATCTTCTTTGTGTATCTACAGAGTTGCCTTTTCTGGATATTTCTTATGTAAGGGATTATATAATATGTTGTCTTTTGCATTCACCTCCTTCACTCAGCATAATACTTTTGAGGTTCATTGTGTAGTGTGCAGTAATTCTTCCTTCTTTTTTATTGCTGGGTGGCATTGCTTTACTTGCTTACCCCACATTTTATTTAGCCAGTTACCTGTTTCTAGCTCGTGTCCAGTTGTGACCATCATGAGCAATGCTGCTGGGAACATTCACACACAAGGAATTTCGTGGACACGTGCTTTCACTTTTCCTGAGTAGATTCCCAGTAGTGGAACTGCTGGGTGGTGGGGTAAGCTTATGGGTAACTTTTAAAGAAGCATCCAGTTCAGGGAGGGTAGCTCCCCCCAGCTCGTGGAGAGTTTCTTTTTCTTCTCGTCTTTCTCCCTGTGGTATTTCCAGGTTGGAAAAAATCGCGCTCTGTTCTCACCTGTATAGTGACCCAGATTAGAAGACAGCAAGACAGGGTTGCCACTTTTTGTCTGGCCTGACATTGGGCACCCAGGGCAAACTGGGAATCACCTGGTCCCTCTAAACAGAACAGCCTCTGTTTTACGCACCTTGGGTTTCCATTAGGTCCCTGCAGCCAGCTCTGTGGCTCCTCTCCAGGAATTTCAGGCTCTTCTTGGCTCTCTGTCCACCCCTCTGGGGCAGCTTATTGCCCACATGCCCTGAGCTGTGGGTTGCTCAGCTCTTTCCAGTTAGCCTTGCCTATCCTGCTTCTTAAAGAAATCACCCTCCCCCACATGAGATGCACACACTATCCTTCTTGGTTTTTACTTCCCTTTTAGATTCCCCCTTATTATTACTGAGATAGTCCCTTAGGCATGTCAGTGGAAATTTGGAAATGGGAGCTGTTGCCATGAGGCCAGACCACCTAGAATTCCAGGCGATCATTCCTTCCTGGGCTCCCTCAGAGGCCATCTCAGCCTCCCTCAGGTTCCTGCCATATGGAGTGAAATTTGACTTTACAGGAAATACAGTCCATACTGGAAGGATCAGGAGGCCCTTGCTTCTTCCCACTCATTAACTGATAAAATGACAGCGTGGGGTGGAGGAGGGGAGGGCTGTGGGGCAGGTCGTCTAGCAGGGGAAGCCTCCATGTGTGGTGTAACATCTGTGCAGTGTCATTCTGCGGAGTGACTAACAGGTCTGGAAACACAGCCCTGGGAAAACAGGCAAGTTGAAGTTCAGGGCAATAGCTGATGTGCCAAAAAAAAAAAAAAAAAAGCCTAATACAATTTCTTCCCTTAAGCCTAATAGAAACTGAAAACAAGTTTTTATTATAAACGTTTAAAACATTAACATAGAAAGTATAATGAAGCCCCACGCAGACTCAGTAATGAAATGCAACATTTATCAAGATTTTGTCACATTTACTTTATCTCTTTCTTTTTCCCCTTGTCCCTTTTCGTTGGGGAGATATTTTACAAACAAATCCCAGACATGACATATGTTTTTCTTCAGGTTTAAGTGTGCATTTTTTAAAATATAAAAATTTTATTTTCTAACCACATTGCCCTGATTGTACCTAACAGAATAAATCAACAACTTATGGGCATCATCTGTCCTATAGCAATAATGGATTTCTTTTTAATCGAGTTCTAGAATAAGAGAAACACATTATGGCCTGGATCCTGGGCCCACCCCACTGCTACCATTGGTCATTGTTCACACTCTCAGTAGAGATAAAGGCTGACATCACTATTCCCAAAGACCAGTGAAGGCCCCAGGGACTGACAGGAGTGCCATCTGTTGAGATGGGCAATAGTGTGTAGCCCCCTCAAGGCCTGGCACTTGATCATCTTGCCAGTCCTTGAGTGTTGCCCTGGCAGGATTCTTGCCGTGAAGAAGAATAGAGTCCATTTGTGCTTATTTGATACAAATGCTTTAGGCATCCTCATGCACATGTGTAATTGTGAACACTGCTGACCATGAAGCACAACCTCTTACCTAAAATGAATAACGAGCTTTGACAATGGAAGCATCAGTACTTCTAGTACTCTTCTTAATTTAACACACCACGAGTGTGCCAGGCAGAGCTCACTGTGCTAGTTATCCCCCGTCCCACCCGATGAGAACTGCTCTTCCTTACATTCGTGACTGGAAAAATGGGTAACTTCCCTAGGCAGTGACTGGCTGCCTCATCTACCCTGTGCAAATTCACCACCTGATTGCCAAATCTCCACTTCACCTTGTGCTGAGGAAGAGGCAGCTCCAGCATAGCATTCAGTAGGAAGCATTCACAATTCTGCAAGCTTCTTGTTATTACACGTGGCTTCCTGTTATGCAAAGATGAGCCGAGAAGGTCTGGTAAAGTGTTGCAACTGATGGAGATACACACGGACCTACAAGAGGCCACTGCACTCTAAATTCCTAAGAAACGTGAAAACATGAACACCAGAGTGGTGGCCCTGAAGGGGCACTGTGCCCAGGCCAAGTGAATTCGCTAGATGGAGTACAAAAAAGTTGCAAGATTTGTTGCCAGCTCAGGTTTTCAGAGCTCTACTTCTCTCTCTCTGTCAGGATTTCTCTCTTTGTCTCATATTGCTACTGAGACAGCATCTTTGCCTCCTCCCGCAGAAGACACAGCTATCTGTGGTAAGCCACTTTCCAAAGCAGAAATTACGCTGTTAGATTGAAATACTCACCTGCCCAACAGGGAAGCTATACAACATGGAAAATGAAACCCTCTTAGCTCCTGGGTCTTGAAGCAGGCATTTGAGAACAACTTCTAGAGATTTCTATGAATTAGGTTATATAAATTTTTCCCAAGGGTGAGTGTCCTGAGAAGGCCATGTGATTTAATTTCAGGGTGTAGAGAAAGCTCCTTTGCTGTCATCTGTCTCACCTTTTGAAGGGACAAAGTTTTTCATACCAAAGTTAAAAATGAAACTTGGAATAACAACAGCCATAAAAATCTGGGAGAGTTTTTATCTTAAAGTCTCAATGCCAGTTTTTACAAGAGAAAAGTTATAAAAGTTCTCCTAACCCCCTGTGTGATGGGGGCTTTTAAATGGAGGGCAGTTTGCCTTAGAGACAGAAGAGGGATTAAGAAAGTGAGTCTGGAGGTTCTGAAGTCAAATGTTCTAATTTTCTTCTGGATGGATACCGAAGCTGTCATCCCACAGTCTGATGGGTGTGCATGTGTGTGTGTGAGTGTGAAGGGGCCATTACACGTGTGTCCGTGGGAATAGTGGGGCAAGGGTGCACGGATCTATGCTCATCATCGTCAGGACGCAATGGTGAGGGGGCTGTGTTTTAGAAGGCTCCCCAGTGACTCTCTTCTCTGCCACAGGGTGGGCCTGAGCCTGGGTTCTCAGTCTTCCCTCTTCCCATGCCTCAGCCGCTCTGGGCTTTGGCCAGAACCCTTACATCGCTTCACATCATAAGCTTGGGTAGTGAGCTGATAAGACACAGCAGAATGACCTAATATGGCCATTTTCCTGTTGGGGGCGTCAGCACAGCCTGGGTGGTGAGCTTGAGGTTTCAGTACCATTTCTCCGTCACTGTTTTCTCAAGGAGTGCTGAGCCTTGCAGAGCAAACAGTGGGCGGAAATAATAGCACAAAGTTGCTTATGCTCAATATTGAGGCAAATGTGTGGGGCTAAGGCAGGTGCTTTGTGAGATAGATGAGGAATTGTGGCTTGGTTCCCTGCCCAGAGGAAGGGTGGCACCGTCTCTCCTGTCCCCTTCACTCTGTGCTCTGTAACCTTGTAACTTACTGCACAGCAATTTGGTTCCCAGTGTAGATGACTCTTTGGCCCTAGAACACATGCTCCTTTCTGGACTGTGTGGATACTGGACTTTGAAATAAGATTTCTAGCCGTTACCTAGAGCAAATCATTTCACCTCCATGAGCTTCAGTTCCTTGTCTGAAAAATGGCGGTGACAATATGAATGTACCATAAAGAGTGTGACCATTAAATGACACTAGCTGGGCAAAGAGCTTCCACTGTGGCTGGCACATGGTAAGTAGTCTATAAGCAAATATCAATATTCATTATTACTAGATCAGGGAATGGGCACAGTGAACATCTCTAGAAATCCCACAAGCAGGTGAATTGGTGAGTATTGCTCCAAAGATAAAATGCCTGGATGGTGGGCTCACATTTCTGTCTAAAAGGTTAATTTTGTTCACTCACCAAATATAAATAGCACGCTTTTCTGCCTTACATTTAGGTTTATGGCCATAGCCTCAAGTTACTGTCTTTCCTCAGTGCTAGTTTCCTTTTCTTTAGTTTCTGAACATCTATGATGTCACTTTCCTGATCCAAGATTTTCATGTCACTGAAATCTCCTGGCTTGATCCAAGGCTTTCATGTCACTCAAATCTCCTGGCTTTCTCTTGAACCCCTCCCCTACTTCTATCTCTTTCTTTTCTTTTCTTTTCTTTTTTTTTAAATTGAGACAAAGTCTCACTTTGTTGCTCTCCCTAGAGTGATATGGCATCACAGCTCACAGCAACCTCAAGTTCTTGGGCTTAAGTGATTCTCTTGCCTCAGCTTCCAAGTAGCTGGGACTACAGGCACTCACCACAACGCTTGGCTATTGTTTTTGTTGTTGTTATTGTTGTTTTGTAGGCGCGGGCCAGGTTCAAACCTGCCAGCCCAAGTGTATGTGGCCAGTGCCTAACCACTGAGCTACAGGCCCGCGCCCCCTATCTCTTTCTTAATCCATAATTTTGTCCTGTCAAAACCAGAAATCTGGGGAAGCCTAAGGTGCTCAGTCCACCCTCACACTTCATCACCTCCAGACCTTGACTCATGGGCCTTGTTCTCCAATTTCCTTCCCTGTTTCCTTGAGGGGTGTCCCCAGTCTCTTCGGGCTGCGACTGCCTGATCTTACAACGCCCAGGGCCCGGCATGGTGCCTGGAGCATGCCCAGTGCTCAGTGAGCTCTGCATGAATGGACAGGTAAGACCACCCTATCTCAGCCACTCAGACCCAAATCCCAGGACAGTCTGTGGTGCCTGCTCCTCCTCAGCCCGGCCATCTGCCTCGTGTACTCTTTCCTTTTCCATTTGCACCCTCCTGGGGTACTGTGCACTGTCCAGCCAATCTGCTTTTGTTCCACCTCTCTCCCTCCCTTCATCCCTCTCCTGCTTAATATCATCTTTCTTTTCTCTCATTAACATATAATCCAGCCATACTTTTATAATAATGCTAGTAATGATACCTTCCATTTAATACCCACATTTTAAGAGGCAGACACTGGCTGGGACCTGTCCACTTGTCCTACTAATCCTTTCAGATCAATCACCCCACAGGGTACACAAATTATCACAATTTCACAGAGGAGGAAGCTGGCCCCAGGGACAGACATGGTTGCCCTGAGACTGCACACGTCGGCATCCATGCACTTCTGCTCCTCTATCCCACCCTCTCCATCAGGTGCTGTGGGAGATGCTGGGATATAGGGATAAGCAAGGCCAAACCACAAAGGTAGCATCCCCGTATTCTTAAGAGTGCAAGTGGAGAGGGAAGACAGGGTATAAAACAGGGCAAAGCAAGGTGATGCGGGCTACAATGGACAAGTGCCCCAACGAGGGGCAGGGCCAGGGAGTGACTGAGTCTGGCTGGGCTGGGAAGCCTTCTCTGAAGTGACTCTTTTTTTTTTTTTTTTTTTTTTGAGACGGAGCCTCAAGCTTTCCCCCTGGGTAGAGTGCCATGGCATCATAGCTCATAGCAACCTCCAACTCCTGGGCTCAAGCAAATCTCCTGCCTCCGCCTCCCAAGTAGCTGGGACCACAGACGCCCGCCACAACGCCCGGCCATTTTTTGGTTGCAGCCGTCATTGTTGTTTGGCGGGTCCGGGCTGGGGACTCGAACCCGCCACCTTAGGTGTACGTGGCTGGCGCCTTAGCCGATTGAGCCACAGGCACCGAGCCCTGAAGTGAGTCTTGAAGGATGAGTGAGAGTTTTCTAGCAGGTTGAATTGGGTGTGGATGAGCGTGGGCTGGGCGGAGAGAGCATTCCTACAGAGGGGGGATAGCACATTGCCATGGGCAAGGTACAGGGTGGGTATGGAGGAAAAGCAGGAAATGAAGTGGGCAAGGCCACAGAGGACTTGAACTCCATAATAGGGAGTTTAGCCTTCATATCTTAGAACAAGGGTATTGGGGGCTGTGGGAGGCTTTTAAGCAGGAGAGTCACATGATCAGATTTGTGTCATAAGCAATGTCATCCATGCTGACTGCAGGGATGGGCCACTTTCTATGTTGGTGGGTTGTCTGGGAGAATGTCACTCACAGCAACTCAGAGAGCCCAGTGGTGGTGAAGCAGATCAGTGCAAAGCAGGTCAGAGAATGGGGTGAAAGTGCGAATGGAGAGGTGCTAAGTGTACTTAGCAACATGGTGAGCTCAAGATTCCCGTGGGGGCGCATTGGTCTGCAGCTCAGGGGAAGTGGCTGGGAGAAGCCTGTACGTTCTACGCCCCTTGTCAACCCATTCACGTGTGGCTCCTGAACTGACGCAGTGCTCATGTCAGCATACGGAGGAACAGCTGAAACCGTTCCCCATCTTTGAAGAGACTTCTCACCTGCACATGAACAGCCCCTAAAATACAGTAGAATCTAGACTGAGGCAGAACTGAGAGCAGATAGAACCCAGTGTAGACCCTAGGAGATTTTGTGATTATTTTGTGGGTTAGGGGTCAGAAGATGGGAAGATGAAGAAAGGAAGTGATAATGTTTCTCAGCTGACTTCTCTGTTTGTACTTCCTTCTTTAATTTTCTCTTATTCCAGCTTAGGGCCCCAAACTAGCTCACTTCTACTGCAGAAACCACATCCCTGGCAATGTGGCACTTCTTCCATTTCTCTTCATTCCCTTCTTGTACCCTCCCTCAGCTGCAGACTGAAATTCAGCATTAACAGTTCAACTATATAACTTGCCTATATTTTATCACAGCCCTCCTTTGCTCAAGAACATGAAATGGCTCCCTATTACCTCCCAGATCGAGGTTGAATGCTTCACTCTGCACCTATAAACTCTTCTTCTCTGGGTCGTCCGGTTTGATTTCACTGTTTGATGAAACACTGCCCCACCATTGTGGTTCATTTCATCCCATGCTCTGTAATGACAGAATAGGTTCCAGGAAGTGCAGACCTCTATCTGTGCTGTCCAATACTGTAGCCACAAGCCACACAGGAACACTGAGCACTTGAAATGTAGCTGGTATGACTAAGGAATTGAATAACTTAATTTATTTAAACGTACACAGTCACCCATAGCGAGGGGCTTCTGTACTGATGGTGCAGTGCTAGGAACTTGTTCTTTGTCTTCCAGAGTGAGTATGGATTTCTGACCTCACTGAGAGCCTCATTTCCCACTCACTTAGAGCGTTCTGTAAACACTGAGCAACTGCCTTCCCGCCTTGCCTCCCAGGTCCTCCTACAGCCCCCTCTCCGACCCGCAGCCTTCTTCAGACCTCCTTCCCAAAGGGCTG
Organism: Galagoides demidoff; assembly: GCA_963574575.1. Lineage (NCBI taxonomy): Eukaryota > Metazoa > Chordata > Mammalia > Primates > Galagidae > Galagoides > Galagoides demidoff. The sequence continues at coordinate 11,116 of CAUYQV010067509.1, forward strand.
GGAACGTGCACTCAGTGTACAATGCCTGGCTCACAGCAAATCTTATCACACTTATTTTCATTATGAGAAACAGCTCCATTAATAGTAACAGATCTCTCTGTTTACTTTATCCGGAACAAGTCACACCCACAAAGAGAGGCAGTTCAAAGAAACTAACAAGGAAAGTTAGTCAAAACCAAGTCAAACTCAGGGCCCTTGGGCCTTTCTTCTCTGATATTTGAATCATCTCATACTAGGCCTGGCTGGTGAGCACCCTGCAGGGCTCTGCACATGGAACAGAAAGTGCCCCTGTCTAATCGCTGGCTCGTCAGAGCCCCCAGATTTCACCCACCTCTGTGTTTGGGGGGTGGGTACTGAACTGTCTCCATTCCCTATCTCGTAAGGACAGCTCAGTAGCCACAGTCACACCAGCTATGGTGGGATGATAACAGGCATGACAAAAACACTGTTTGCAGGGACAGTGAATAGTATGACTTGTGGAATATGAAGTATGGTCAGTGAAAGCCTTGGTCAAATGTAGGCGTACAAGTTGGGGGCCCTCAAGCCACAGGGGCCTCAGAGTCCCTCTTGGCCAGGTCTGAGAGCATAAGATCTTCACATCTACTCCTTCTTTGGCCAGGCCATTCTACAGAGAAACAGATGTTTCTAAGGAGATGTATTTTGGTTTTGCCATAATGAAGCATGAAAATTTTAACAGAACTAAGCATAAAATAATACCATTGTTGAGTTTTGCCACACTGATTCTCTTCAACCTCTCCTTCTAGCTCCTGGGAACTCCATCTCATTTTTCAATGCTGTGGAAGACCCCCAGTCTCTCCTCTCTTCCACAGTGGTCCTAACAGTGTCTGTGGGCTTCTGAAGGTGTCATGAGCTGCCTGAGTCCTTATAGCCACTATGTGGCGCCTGACTGATTTCCACCCCTCATGAGTTAGAGGCACCACCCCAAAAGTCAAGGGAGGGTTCCTCACTGCAGCTTCCAAGAGGAGGTCCTCCCTCTCACCTCTCATGTTTCTTCTGGTGCATGGTCACAAAAGCCACTGTGATGGACTACAGAGAGGTGGGGACAATGCCCTTTGGCCAGAATGTCTTACTCTCCTATTTCCCCAAAAGGTTAGTGTGTAAACCACCCTTTTCATTTCTGCCTAGTCTCTAGTCTCTGCCCTCTTTTTAGGACAGATAAGACTTCTTATAAGGTATAGTCGCTGAGCTAGTGAGACACACAGGTGTATACAGTCCTTCAAATTCCCTTTTCCCCACTGCATTCTGCCAAAACCCTTCTGTGGTTCCTTTAGATCATTTACACGGGCTTAGCCTTAGACCAAGTGATCAGCCCCAGAGTGGCTGTTCCTTGAGTTACATATGGGAGACCTTGAAGGCGGCAGGTAAAAGGGGCAACATCTAAGACAATGTTCTTAACTGGGTTGCTGCGACTCACTGATTAAAGCAAACACTTTCTAAGTGTGCAACCAAATTTTCATCAAATATCAAATTGCTTTCCCTGCCTCTGAGTATATACACTCTTATGATGGGGTCCAACAAGAGGTTGAATTAATTATGTCTGCAACCCGATATACAATATGGTATGGCCACTCCAGGTCCCTAGTGGGAGGTAAGGAGTAACTGCAAGCTGGACCTTACGTATGAAGGCGTGTTAAAGAACGGAGACCCCTTGGAAGGGTCAGGGAGCCCAGTTAGTGCAGAGTCCTTTCTAGCTATTTTGCAATGAGCAATTGATTAGTGTGAACATGGTCACATTATAGACCTATCAGATGCTTGCTTGGTATTATGTCTTCTAAGTGTATATTTGTGTCCATTACATTTTGAGGTGGAGACATTGAGGAAGCTCTCAAAAATGATCCCCTAGTAACAGGAAATAAACTCATCTGTTGATAAAAATAATAAGAGTAACATCTGTTTACCTTTGACCAGGGACCGTGCTAAGTGGTTCGTACATATTAGTTTGTTTAATCTCCACAATTCCATATAGCAGGGCCTATTTTTATCCCGGTTTAACAAGCAAGGAAATCGAGGCTCAGGGAAGTTGTTTCACTTATCAAAGGTTAAAGTGCCAGGAAAGGAAAACCTGGTCTCTGGTTAGGTGAGGCAGCCAGAGGGAAGTTGATGGCTTGGTTCAGCTATGTTCTAGGACTGAGAAAAGTTAGATGAAGGCATTGGAAATGGAGACTTCCTCCTGCAACACATGGTGGAGGGAAAGGAATGCAGACGCTGGTATTAGCAAGGGTGGGGGCAGCATAAGGCCCAGGTGACAGGGAGCTCTAACATAGGCTTAAGGTCACGGTTGAACTGGCTAGCAAAGAAGGAATGTGAGGCTCAGAAGGAAGGTGTGGAATGGAGATGGGACAATAATGAAGCACTGGGGGGGGCAAGGAAAGGAGACAGTTGTCCTGCGTGGTGTTACCATGGAGACAAGGTATGGATGGATAGCCCTGGACGCAACCTGATGATAGGCAGAAGTCATGTATGAAAACAAAGGCCACTATGTGCAGTGGGTTGAGGGGGCAGGCTTCCAGTCCTGCTCTGAATTCTGTTGGTGATGAAAACCTGACCAGAAAGGCCATGAGAATGCGGCAATGGTGATGTCCTTGTCCAATCAGAGGACTCTCAGCAGGCAAAGGACAGAGTGGCACTCAGGACACTCAGCAGGAAAATACCGGAGGTGGGGGCTCCCTGCAGGCTGGCTGCGTGGTCAGGGACCGGGGGCTTCAGTGGGGTCTGTTGGGGGACTCTATTTGACAGGGAGGTCAGAGCTAACACAACTAGCTCCTCCTCAGAGGCAGCCGCTGTGGAAGAATGCCCAGGCCACTTCCGGCGGCCTCTGCAGCTGCGTGGGACTCACCCTGAACCCTCAGAGCGAGGCATTATTTTCTCCTCCCTCTTGTCAGATGCTTACTCCCACGCAGGAAAAAGGAAGCACCTTGTGTCAGATGCTGTGGCCACTTCCTCTTCAGAAGGCTCCAGCCAACCTTTCACTTTGCGGAATGAGAGGGCAGCCAGCGGCGCTGGACTGGGCATGCACAGGGCCCCTGGCTTCCACCTTGTTTCTGGTCTCGGTCTGGCCCTGAGCAGGAGCTGACCCCTGGCTGCCTCTCTGGCTCCTGGGGCGTTGTCTCTGATACAGATCTGCACCCTTGAACTGGACCTGACTGTGTCCTCAGCCACCTCTTGGCCCACCCCCAGGGGTTCCCCTGTCGTCTCTCCACCCACTCTGTGCTCGCTGCCCCATGTCCCTCAGTCAGTCTGCCTGTCTGTTCCTCTCTACAGCTCGGTCAAGGAGTGTGATGACCGGCGAGCAGATGGCCGCCTCTCACCTGTCGTCTCCTCCCAACCCTCTGGAGAGGCCCATCAAGATGGGCTGGTTGAAGAAGCAGAGGTCCATCGTGAAAAACTGGCAGCAGAGATATTTTGTGCTGAGGGCACAGCAACTCTACTACTATAAGGATGAAGAGGACACGAAGCCACAGGTACCAGCCTAGATGTTTGTCCCCATTAGTAACAAGGCTGTCCCTCTACAGGCTCGGAGGGGGTGGGCATGGAGCACACGGAGATTGCACTTAGACTCTCCCAGGCTTTCTCAGCAGGACTGGACACATCCATTTAAGAGAGGTTGCTTTTGCCTTGTCACCATTTTCTAGATAGATAAATGGAGTTGTACAGGTGACAGAGTGGTCCTCCAGGAAGCTCGAGATGGGGACTGGGGAGCATCTTACATGCAGCTTTAGTTCAAGGCTCCCAGCACAGTGGTGATGGTGGTGATCTGGCTACAGGAAAATTGATTTGGTGGCTCACTGATTTGTTTGTTCAAAAATATTGATAGAACATTTACTACATGCCAGACACTGTTCTAGGTACTTGAAATCAATCAGTGAGAAAAATATGTAAAAATCTCTGCCACGTGGAGCTTAGAATGTTGGGGGAAGGGGAGAGGAAAGACAGAAAATAAGAAAAAGAAATAAGGGAAGTATGTAGTTTGTTAGAAAAAAAGATCCATGAGAGAAAAAATAGAATGAGTTGAGGGGAGACCAAGAATCTGGGGAGGTGTTGCGGTTTTAAATAGGGTGGTTCAAGTGACCTGAAGAAGAAGGTGACATCTGAGCAGAGATTAGAAGGAAAGGAAATTAGCCAGGCCCATCCCTAGACAAGATCCCTAGGCAGAGGGAATAGCCAGTGCCAAGCCTGAAGGCAGAAGGGGAGCCTGTCTGGCCTATGAGGCAAGTAGCAAGGAAGTCATTCCAGGGGTCGGGGGGACAGAGCAAGTGGGTAGTGAGGATCAGAGATGAGGTCAGAGAAGTGAGGGCAGGTTCAATGGCTGGGGGCCAGATTGCCATGGGCATTGTTGGCCCTTGCAAGAACTTGAACATTTACATTGAGGCCCTCAGGGAGGCATTGCAGAATTCCAAGCAGAGAGTGGATATTTTTGGCTTATTTAATAAAATGAAGACTCTGGCTGCTATGCTCACAGATAGATTGGGAGCTGGGGGAGAGGATGCAGGGACAAGCTAGGTAAAGGTTATGATGGTTAGAATCTCAGTATGAGTTGTGGGCTGGAGGAAAATGGTCAGCTTCCAGATATGCTTTGAAAGTAGAGCAAACAGGATTTCCTAATGGGGTGGATGAGGCTGTGAGAATGGGCTTTGATTCTAATTCTTGGGCCCAAGTGTCTTCTCTCCACCTCACTGATTCTTCATGGCCACTGTGGTGTGTGAGAGTGAAAGAGAGCGCTACAACAATTATATTGGGACCCCCGTGTAAACCAGATGTCTCGGTGCAAACAGCACAGCTGGTCACCTACATTAGAGGTCACGTCTGTGGAGACAAAAGGTGGGCTGGGCCAGAAGGAATTTATTAGGGAAGATGGATTTTGGAAACTTTTTTTCTGAGCCAGAAAAAAATTCCAAAAAGGGTGAGGATAAGAAGTTTGTGGGTATTAGGGGTAGATGGGACTAAAATGGTCCTTTTGGAAGAGGACAGTTTTCTTAAAGGGTAGGTTTGAGGATCTTCACACACCAGCAGACTTGACTAAGCAGGTGTTCCACTGGAGGTCTCTGAGTGATCTGAGAATCTTCACTGCAGAGGCCAGGAGGGGACCAGAGACCCACCACTGTGTTCATGCCCAGTGTCTTGTGGGTGGTAACCAGACTTCCTTCTCTTTATGAACAACCCAGTTCTTATTAGAGCCAAGTAGTTTCAGGCTAAGACAGTGGTAATTGGTGGGTTAAGACAATGCAGCAAGTCTTCCTATCTGCGGAGTAAGAGAGATGACAATAATTCTTTGCTCATCCCAAATCTATGGAAAGGGTAGCTGGGGAGTATTTGTTTCCATCAGGTGTAGAGGGTGAGAAGTACCTGATATCAAAGATCATGTTCTTTTCCTGGCTTTGCCACTGCCTGGCCATATAATTATTTAATTTTTCTGGACTTCTCTTTCTTCTTTCGTAAAATGAAGCAAGACTGCCTGGCCCAAACTTTTCACTGGATCAAATGATCTGAAGCATGTTTAAAAAACTGTTTTATAAAAACGAATTAATGTCAAAAGGTGAAATAAATATTTGAAGGTCTTTGCTTCTTCCCTGTACTTCTGAGAGGAAGAAACTCAAAGCCTTCTCAGGAGTAAATTAGCTCAGGATAATTAAGTAAGGCTTCTTATAGAATTACAAAGATAGCTTATTTTTAGGATATTTAGTAATATATCAGATCCATAGGTCAAGTAAGAAAAACCGCATAACCCCCTGAATACATAACTGAAAAAAAAATTGGTAAAATTGAATTCTTATTTCAGATATAAAAATAAAGCTTTTAGGAATATATTGATCATTTATTAGAAGGAATAAGCATATTTTACTGTATTAATATGTAAATATTGATTGCAAAGTTGTACATGTACATGGTAGGAAATTTGGAAGATGCAGAAAAGCACAAAGTAGAAAAATAAAAATTATTCATAATTCCCTCAGAAAGAAATCTCCACCTATATCCCCACTTCTTCCAGCCTTCCCTATACATATACATTTAGAAACTCATATATTATAAGTGAAAATTTGTGTAATAACATTATTTAAATAAAAATTAACAATATGTCAAGAATCTTGTTCCTTAGCACTAAATGATTCTGTAATGTAATTCTTTTCATTACTTTATTTTATTTTTTAATTTCAGACTAATATGAGGGTACATATGATCAGGTTACAGTGTATTTCTAAGGTAAAGTTCAAGGTGTAGTTGAGTCCATCAGCCAGGAAGTGTGACATATATCTGTGCATAATTCCTGTGGGGCAGAAACTTGATGAACCCTCTCCCCCTTTTCCCTTCTTTAATTTGAATGAGCTTTTCTCTCCTATGAACACATAGTTTTTAATCTACTAGTTTCAAATTAGCACTTAGTGCGTGCTCATTTTTCCATTCTAGTGATACTTTACTTAGGAGAGTGTTCTCCACGTTGTCACAAAAGATATAATATATTCATCTTTTAAACAGATGAATAGTATCCTATGGTATGCATCTACCACAATTTATTAATCCATTCATATGTTGAAGGGCATTTGGAATTGTGAAGTGGGGTGCTATATACATTTGAATGCAAGTGTCCTTATGGTAAAAATGGCTTTTTCTTTTGGGTAGATACCTAGTAACAGGATTGCAGGATCAAATGGAAGGTCTACTTATAATTCATTGAGGACTCTCCATACTTCTTTCCATAAAGGCTGTACTAGTTTGCAGTCCCACCATCAGGGCATGACTATTCCCTTCTCACAGCACCTATCTGTTGTTTTGGGACTTGGTGATGTAGGGTATTCTAATTGGGATTAGGTGATATCTAAGTGATTTGGAGTTGCATTTCTCTGATAATTAGAGATGATATGCATTTTTTCATGTGTTTGTTGGCCATTCATCTGTCTTCATGAGAAAAGATTCTGTTCATGTTTCCTGTTCAGTGTTTAATGGAGTTGTTTGCCCTTTTTTGTTGTTGTTGATTTGCACGAGTTCTTTGTAGATTCCGGTTATTACCCCTTTGTCAAATCTGTAGCATGCAAATATCTTCCTCTACTCTGAAAATAGTTTCTTTGCTTTGTTGGTTGTGTCCTTAGCTGTGCAGAAACTTTGATTGGGTCTCGTTTATTATTTTTACTGTTGCTCCAATTGCCTTTGGGATCTTCTTCATCAATTCTTTTCCAAGGTTGATATCATGAAGAGTTTTTTCCACGCTGTCCTCTACAGTTTTTATAGTTGCTCGTGTCTCAGATCTAAATCTTTTATCCATCATGAGTTAAAATTTTTCCTGAGCGATGAGAAGTGATCCTCTAGATTCAGTCTTTTACAAGTGGCTAAGCAGTTCTCCCAACACCGTTTATTAAATAGGGATTCTTTTCCCCAAAAATGCTTTTGTTTGCTTTATCAAAGATCAGAGGGCAATTATGAGGCTGACTTATCTCTATGTTCTCTATTCTGTTCCATAGATCTGTGTTTCTATTTTTATGCCGGTAGCATCATGTTTTGATCACTATGGGCTTGTAGTATAACCTGAAGTCTGGTAATGTGATGCCTCCAGATTTGTTCTTATTTCGAAGAATCAAGTTGGCTATTCCTTTTTGTTTCTGGTCCCATATGAAACATAGATCTGTATTTTTTAAATCTTCACAGTATGACATTGGAATTTTAATGGAGATTGTGTTAAATATCTAGATTTCTTTGGGTAGTCTAGACAGTTTAGCAGTATCAATTCTTTGCAGCCACAAGCATGGCATGTTCTTCCATCTGTAACATCCTCTGCTATTTCTTTCTCAGTGTCTCATAGTTCTCTCTGTAGAGATTCTTTACATCCTTCCTTAAGTATATTCCAAGGTATTCCATTTTCTTTGATGCCACAGTGAAGGGTATTATGTCTTTGGTTTAATTTTCAACTTGTCTGCTGTTGGCATATAAGAAGGTTACTGATTTGTGAACATTAACTTTATACCCTGAGATGCTACTGTAGTTCTTGAAAATTTCCAGGAGTCTCATGATTGAGTCCTTGCAATTTTCTAAGCATAAGATCCTATCATCAACAAAGAGTTTTAGTTTGACCTCCTCTGTCTCCATTTGAATACCCTGGATATCCTTGTCTTGCCTAATTGCATTGGTTAGGACTTCCAGCACTGCGTTGAATAGTAATGGTGATAGTGGACATCCTTGTTTGGTGCCAGCTCCAAGTGGAAATACTTAAGTTTTTCTCCATTCAGTATGATATTGGCTGTGAGTTTGTCATATATGGCTTCCATTAGTTTAAGAAATGTACCCTCTGGCTGGACGCCCGTTGTTCAGTGGTTAGGGCACTGGCCACATGCTCCAAGGGCAGTGGGTTTGAATCTGACCTGAGCCTAAATAAAAAAAAATAATTAATTAATTAAAAATAGCCAGGCATTGTGGCAGGCACCTGTAGTCCCAGCTTCTAGGGAGGCTGAAGCAAGAGAAACTTGAGCCCAAGAATTGGAGGTTGCTGTGAGCTATGATGCTACAGCACTCTACTGAGGGTGACAAAGTGAGACTCTGTCTCAATAAAAAAAAAAAAGAAAGAAAGAAAAGAAATGTACTCTCTGTGCCAATTTTCTTAAGTGTTCTTATAACAAAAGATGCTGAATTTTGTCAAATGCTTTTTTGGCATCTTTTGAGAGGATTATAGGGTCTTAGGTTTTACTTCTGTTTATGTAGTGAATTTCGTTTACAGATGTGTATATGTTGAACCAGCCAACTTGGTCAGGAAAAAAATTTTTTTTGATGTATAGCTGAATTCTGTTTGCTAAGATTTTGTGGAGTATTTTGGCATTAATATTTATTAATGCAGCTCAGCGCCTGTGGCTTAAGTGGCTAAGGCACCAGCTACATACACCTGAGCTGGCGGGTTCGAATCCAGCCCTGGCCCGCCAAACAATAATGATGGCTGCAACCAAAAAATAGCCGGGTGTTGTAGCAGGCACCTGTAGTCCCAGCTACTTGGGAGGCAGAGGCAGGAGACTCGCTTGAGCGCAGGAGTTGGAGGTTGCTGTGAACTGTGATGCCATGGCACTCTACCCAGGGGGATAGCTTGATGCTCTGTCTCAAAAAAAAAAATTCATTAATGAAATTGGTCCGTAGTTTTCCTTTCTTGTTGTGTCCTTTTGTAATTTCTGTCTCAGGGTAACATTTAATTCATAGAAGGAGTTGGGAAGGATTCCATCCTTCTCAATGTTTTGGAATAGGTTCTACAGTATAAAGTGAAAGCTCTTCTTTGAAGGTTTGGTAGAATTCTGGTGTGAAACTGGTTTGTTGAAAGCTTTTTTATACTTGTTACAATTTTGGTGCTTAGTATTGATTTGTTCAAGAAATCTATTTATTCCTGTTTGATTTTGGGAGGTAGTATGGTTGAGTCTAGGGAGGTAGTGTGATTCTAGGAATTAGTCCACTTCCTCCATGTTTTCAAATTTCTGGGCATAGAGTTTTTTGTAGTATTCAGTGAAGATCTTTTATATCTCTGTGTTATTGGTTGTTATTTCCCCTTTTTTGTTTCTATTTGAGCTTATTGGAGATCTTTCTTTTCTGTTTCTAGTTAATCTGGCCTAGGATTTGTCAATTTTATTTATCTTTTCAAAGAACCAACTTTTTGTCTTGCTGTTCTTCTGAATAGTTCTTTGTCCTCAATTTCATGTAGTTTTGAACTAAGTTCAGCTATTTCTTTTCTTCTCCTAGGTTTGGGATTGGATTACTTTCCCTTTTCTTGTTCCCGGAGATGATTCATTAAATTGTTGATCTTTCTGATTTCTGGATTTAGGCATTTATATAATGAAATTCTTAATGGTGGCAAAATAATTGTATGGATGGTCTATAATTTCTTTAATTAATTTTCTACTGTTGGAAATTTGGGCTGATGTTCATGTATTATTATCACAAATAAGAATTAAGTGGATAGTTTTATAGATTTTTCATATAGCCACAATTATTTAAGATTTTTCATACAGCCACAATTATTTAAGATTTTAAAAACTATTTCAAATAAAATACTGTTATTATACCACCATTTAACTTTGTTATAAGATTTCTAGACATTGAAAATATCTAGAAATAAAATGAAAGTTATAGACATGACTTAAATTTTTGCAAAATAGTAAAGGTAACATTTTCACATTATATTTTACACCATTTATTATTCCACTTAGATTAAATGCTTAAATGTAAAAAGTGAATTCATAAAAATACTAGAAGAAAATGCAGATATCTGCATAATGTCTGGGAAAATGGGATTACATATAATAGCACAAAAGAAAGACTAATTTAATTTCATAAATAAAAATAAACCTAGAAGGCAAATAATAAACAGGAAAAAATTATGTATGTTCAAATATTGTAGTAAACAAATATTCTTAATATTTAAAATATTATTTCAAATCCTTAAGAAATGTTCAAACAGCTTAATAGAAAAAAGAACTACGATACAAATGAGCAATTTACCAAAGAAATGTAATGGCCACTAAACGTATAAAACAAAGTTCAATCTCAGTGATAAACACATACGATATAAGCTAAAAAGACATCAATGTACTCTTATCAAATTGGCAAACATTTTCCAGAAGTTTTGTTTGATAAGGACTAGGAAATAGGAATTCTTATGCACAGCTGGTGGAAATGAAAATCCATACAACCCTTCTGGAGGGCAATAATGCCTTTCTAAAGATACAAACTTTTTGACATTTATTTATTTATTCATATATTTATTTATTCATCTATTTATTTTGAGACAGAATCTCACTTTGTTGCCCCTGGTAGAGTGCCATAGTGTCATAGCTCACAGCAACCTCAAACTCTTGGGCTCAAGAGATCCTCTTGCCTCTGCCTTTCAAGTAGCGGGGACTTCACGTGCCCACTACAATGCCTGGCTATTTTTAGAGAGAGAGTCTCATTCTAGCTCAGGTTGATCTTAAAACCCTGAGCTCAAGCAATCCACCCACCTCAGTCTCCCAGCGTCCTGGGATTACAGGCATGAGCCACCATGCCCAGCCTGTACCTTTATATATCTATGCAATAGAATATAATTCAGACATTGATATTCTAAATTAATACTTTTGAAAGCAAAGATTTGCATAATATTATTGTCTTAAAGAAAAAAAGTTTTCAACAGAAGATGATGTATATATTAATTCCATTCTTGAAAAAAAAGTATGAATCTATGTGTTAAAGGATTATCTTTGTGTACCAGGGTTACATATACTATTTTTAATTTATTTTTGTTTATTTTATGATATTTTTACAATTAAAATACGCTTTGTATATTTAAAAATACTCATACATCCTATTCCTCAAGAAACCAAAAAGTAGAAATATACCAATAATCTAGGAGCAGTCACATGAAAAGAGCCTTCACATACACTGAAAATCGTCTGTGTGGGTTGGTACAACCTTTCTAGAAAGCCAGTTGGTCAGATTTTCTGAGAGCCAAACAATTATCAATGCCAGTGATTCTGGTTCTAAGGTCCTTTCCAAAAAAAAAATAATAAGAGATATGCACTGCTATTTATGATGCGAAACCTTGGACTAGAAGAGAATAATTTTAAAAATTGTGGAATCCTATGCTCTAGACTTTTCTGTATGTGCTTGTTGGGAATCTTGTGGCTCTATAAAAGGCAATCTGTGCATTTCTTTTCCTCCTTATTCTCAGAAAGATCTTACTTAGCCTATCTAGCTCTAAGAGCATAATGTTCTGTAAGTCCATGATCTAGCTTTATATACTCCAGTGCAAAATGTTCTTTGTCAGGGAAGTTGTTAAAACAGAATCTCAGAAAATTGCCCTCAAGTTTCTGCTCCAATCACAGTTTTGGACAATCCTAGCTTAGTAGGGTAAACCCATTGTCCTACTAACTCATCCCCTTGCTTTCTGAAAAGGTAACCCAGGTGGTTGTCTACTGGTGGTGTGCCAATAAACATCTAGACAGTCACATACCAGTGGCTGGGGTCAGGGACTAACCCCACTAAAGGGGGGTTTGTACATCTGTTTAAGCAGGACAATAGAAGAACATGCAAACCACAAACCGTCCGTGGTAGGACCAGTCCCTGGCCCTTTACTCCCACACCCCACCCTACCATAGGTTTTTGACAACCAGCTCTCTGGTCCGGGAGTTGATTGAAGTGCAACATGTGCTAATTTCTGTGGTGCAAATACTCCCATTGTGTTTAACATTGTAAACAAACAATGTCCTGTCACTAACCCAGAGTTGAGAAAATATGTGCAGTAGTGCAACGTGATACAGAATTTCCACCACACATACAGAGTAGATATAAATAGCCACATCAGCAGAAAACACAATAGGATACAGTAAATAATTAGGAAGTCATAAATTTTGAATATCATTACCTTTTTTAATATAAACTATTACATTGTAAGTTTATAGAATTTAAATTCTGCCATAACAACTGGCTCACAGAGCTCCTGAAAATGTTGTAATTAGGAGCTGGGCTATAACTGACTTATAGATAAACTTATATTTGGATTTCTAGCACCCCACTGCCGCAGCTGCCTCCCCTGCTCCATTGCTGTGGCACTTGTGGCCTCCATCATAAGCCTCTCCCTCCTTCCTTCTCTACACAGAGCCCACCCTTGCAAAGTGGGTGGTAGTGGTTCACAGCAACCTGGGCCCTTCTTCCTTCCACATCAACAGACCCAGCCTCACCCCCCACTCGTGTCTCTTCTTCTCACCTGCCTTCTTCTATTCATTTATGAAGTCCAAGGCTCTCGTTCTCAGCATAGGTGTGGGGGAGGAAAGGCCTGCAATTAATCATTTACCTATTGGTGCTAATAAGTTTAACTCTGGTTGTCACTTCTTCTAGCAAATGGGACTTGTAAGTAAAGCCGTATTTGTAATTCTAAAATCACACTGACTGAGCTTTCAATCGTAGCTGTCCTAAGAGTTAGTAATCAGTTTTGTAACGTTGGGTTTGCTAATTCACCTCTCTGAGCCTTATTGCCTCATCTCTCCAATGGGGAAAATAACAGTTCTCCTCTCACGGAGTTCTCAGGAAGATTAGATATGCTAGCACCTCCATGGGGATCAGCTCGGACTAACTGCTCAATAGACGGCCTGTATATTTTTAGTATTTTATTTTTGCCATCTTCTGAAATGATTTGGGGTATCAATGGCAGTTTAGAGAGAGGAACTTAAGGGAAGCAGGCACCGTGGAGATTGTACCTTCCTCCTCCTCCTGCGAGGCCATGCTCTTTCCCATCTAGAAGTAACACACCTTTAATTCTGGTGCCATAACTCATCCAAAGTAGCCCAGCAGCACAAACTCAGGGTCACTTTTTCTGAGAACAGTGATATAATTGGCTGAAGATGGTGAGGGCCATGGAGGTAAAGGTTATCTTTAAGTAATAAAATCAGAGAATGTAGAGGAATTGCAGAATTCCGTTTCCTAGACAGACTCTTTTTCTCTCCTCCTCCTCTTCTTTTCCTCTCCCCTCTTCTCCTTCTCTCCCTCTTACTTTTCCTCTCATCCCCATGCTCCCCTCCTTTTGCCCTTTCTCCTGTTGTTCTTCCTTCCTTCCTCCTGTCTTCTCGGTCTTACACATTTTTATTTCTAGACCTTCAAGAAACATTTATCCTTTCAGGGTCCTGAGCAGATTTCACCTCTGAGATTTCCTTTCACCCTTTGCCTTTGGAGTGTTCTCTCTTGCCAGTCCTCTCCATCCACTTTATTCTGGAATGAAGACGCACGTGTTTACTAGACCCAGAAGTTGCTACCTTGACATCCACTGAGATGTAATGAGGAGTAACTAACTCCAGTGTAGCTTCACTGTGTCACTTTACACAGTCACTCAGCCTCTCACAGTGTCATTTCCTTGTCTGTACAGTGGCAGTGATAAATTGATAAATCTTGCCAAGCTCTCCCTAAGGAGCTATTGTGGGCTATCGCATGTGAAAGAGTGGGGGGTGGGGGGGGGTGAGGAAGCTGCTGCATGCACAGGCTGGAAGTGATTGCTTCTCTGCTAACATACTTGTGTGTAAGCAGTCACACAGCCCAGTGAACCAGCACACCCCTCAGGGGATGGGGGGTAGCAGTAGGGTTAAGGTGATGTTTCTTCCTGCCTTGGCTGTGAGGAAACCTGGTTTTGGACTCTCTTCTGGAATGAGCTGCCTTTCTGCTACTTACTGGCTCTGTGACCTTGGGCAAATTACAGAACCTTTCTGATCCCCAGTTTTCTCACTTGTAAATGGACACAATGACCCCCTGCATGGAGGGCTATAAGAAGGACTAGATGCCCCAGTCCTGCAAAGGGCCACTGGTCAGTTCTAACTGCACCCTCCACAACCTGGTAGGTAGTATGCCTTCCCACCCCAGTCTCACAAAGACCAAGTGTCTGCATTGCCCTTGAAGTTGGGTCCTTTTGGGACCGAGTCCTCTCTTTAGGCACATAGCTTGCTCTCTGGGAGCTGCCACTAAATTTCCCCAGGGCCTGAGTAGCAGAAGAGCCCCAATAAAACTGGGTCCTGGCTTTGCATCTTCCCTTCGCGCCTCCTGTCCCATCTTTCTCCTATCTGTTCCAACTTAATTTTGGTTTTCAGGTGATAAAACTGCTGCTCTTCTAAAAGGCCTGACTTCTGATCTTTCAGGGCTGCATGTATCTCCCGGGAAGCACAATCAAGGAGATCGCCACAAACCCAGAAGAAGCTGGGAAGTTTGTCTTTGAAATCATTCCAGGTAGGTGACGGAAGTTGGCACAGAAGTGTGTTCCGTACCTGTTTTACTTCTGGATCCTAGACAGCAAGCTATCTTCAGTGAGTCCTTCAACCAACTCACTAACCAGCCTATTGAGAACACACAGTGGTTCTATAGCTAATGAACCTGTCCTAGTTCACTAAACAGTATCAAGTGTTTAAATAACACCCGTGAACCAAGGGTCTGTGCATTCAGCTCAACCCTGTGAGCATTTCACGAGTGCATGCCTAGACCCTGGCAATGCACGAGGCATTAGACCACTGATTTTAAAAAGTGTGTCATCTCTCCTCACTAATGTGAGTTCTGTCTCTAGAAGGTGAGTAGGTAGGACATTTAAATTAGACAGTAAAATAGAAATTGAACCATATGAAATTGCCATTTTTGGTGAGTCAAAAATGGTGAAAAGTCAGCAATCTCATTTGATTCAACATGACTTAATGAGGAAGGACAGCTCCCACTTCATGAGCACCTAGCAGGTGTTAGGCGCTGCCATCACCTACTGCATATGGGAGCAGCACACAGGAGGGTGATTCCACCCATCCCAAGAGTTGCCCTTCTCTAGTGCCTTTGCCACAAGGGGAGTTTGGCTCCTGTTTCTGAATCTGCCATGCTGAGGAGCTTTCCCTGGCCTCCCTGCCTCTTGCTCCTACCCCATCCTTGACCCTGCTGAGAACTCCAGGACTGCCCATCTAGTCATGCCTTACTTCAGTGCAGGGAGGCTGCAACTCCTCTGAGTGCCCCTGCCCATAATTCCTTCCTTCCCACTTATACAAGCTGTGTCCATAAGAAATTTCATGGAAAAGGCAGAGTAGCACACAGGTTAGAAGTGCTCAGTCTGCAGCCAGCCTGCCCTGGTCCTTCTCCTGATGCTTACTGTTTGTGTAACAGGTTACTTAATTTCTCCCTCTGTTTCTTTGTCTTTAAAAATGGGGTCAGTGATGGTAACAGTGAGAGTTAAATAACGAAATCTAAATGAAACATTTGGTACATTGCCTATGGTAAGTACCATGTAAGTGTTGGATATCTTGGGAATAATTAGAGGGAATTAAAATAGAGGAAAAACATCCTAAACCTGACTATGACTATTTATAGAGAACCAAGAAATGAAATTGGTTTAGTCCCCACGTGTTCCCCTCATGGGTCCTCCTTTGCTTTGTGATCTGAAGGTAAGATAAAAGAGCAAGAGCCTGCTTTTTCAATCTCTCCTCTCTAGGAAAGGCCCACTCCTTCCCATAAGGGTTCTTCTGGTCTTAGGATCCCTGTCCCAGTACAATTTATGGGACACAACCATTCTTGGCCACACATATCCTAAAACCTGAGTTTTCAATCTAGAATAATCCTGCTGAGAGCTGCAGCTGAAAATTCACTGTGGACTTTCACCAAAAGTGCATTATCCTCGTACATTGCTATGGCATGGGAGGATAAGTTTTATAAGATTTCTTATCTTGTTATCATTAATGCTTGTAGCAGTCTCCTGGGCTGCTGGGGAAATTCTTGAACCGATTCTCTCTCTCTCTCTCTCTCTCTCACACACACACACACAGAGTCTCATAAGGACAAATCTAAAGCAACAAAACAACAGTAAAGTAGAAAGCCATTTTCCTAAAACTACCACTGTCTTCCAAGTCTGCTCTCCATCTAAAGCGAGACATCCTTTATGTGATGATGTAGAGAATTTTTAGTTCCTCCTTTTGTCATTCTGTTGTGCAAGGGGCCACTGTTGGTGCAAGAAATGGGCGTCCTGGTCAGGGTTATCTCTCTATGATCACCAGTTTTCATTGCACAAAGCCTACATAGAAACCTTTAATTGTAATTATGCTAGGTGTTTCTTTTAATTGGGGGCAGGCAACAATTTAGGGCAAACTTCTCTCTCCCTCCTAACCTCTAGCAGAGTAAGTATGAGTATCTGTTTTTCCCCTACCCCAGGGAGTCCTCAGGGATAGTGTGGGTTGTTCCTTCTGTTGCATACATAATCTCATTTAATTCTCACACCACTTTAGGTGTCATTCATTTTCATGCTGTCATTCATTTATACCACAAATTTATTGAGTACCTGCTTCAAGCCAGGTACTATTGCAGAACCAGGGATCCCACGTGGCTTACAACATTGTTGGGGGTGGGGGTTGCAGAGAGGCTGGCAACAAACTAAATCAATAAGTAAATCATGTGGTTTCTCTTATGGGATAAGTACCATGGAAAAAATTAAAGCAAAGAAAACGTGGCTAAGGTAGATGGTTTGTCGTTCTAAACAGAGCCCACAGAGTGTGTGTCATTGACAAGGAGACCTTTGGCAAAGATCTGAAGGAGCTGGCAGAGTGAGCTGAGGGCACATCTGAAGGAGGAGTGTTCCAAGGAGGGGGAACATCAGTGCAAGACCTATGTTGTGCATGAAGGAGGCCAGTGTGGTTGGAGTGGAGTTCTGAAGGAACAAGAGTGGGGGACTTGATCAGGGTGGGCATGGATTTCATACGCGCTTGTGGGTAGTGGAAAGGACTTTGTTGTGAGATTTTGAGCAGAGGAGTGACATAACATGACTCAACTCATGTTTTAAAGTGCTTCTGATTTGAGAATAAAAAATAAGTAGTGGAGGCAAGAGCAGAGCAAGGAGAGCAGTGAGGAGCACTTAGAAGAAGAGCAAGTCAGAGCAGCAAGGAGAGGGGGCTGAAAAATAACCAGTTTCTGACGGAGTCAGAACAGACTGCATGTGATGATGGATTGGATGTGGGAAAGAGACATCAAGACTGTCTCCAAGGTTTTGGCCTAAACAGTGGGAAAGGTAAGATTCGCTGGTATTTGCTAAGGTTTGTTTGTTTATCGTGTGTGTGTGTGTGTGTGTGTGTGTGTTTGAGTGGGAGGATTAGGGCTTCGATTTTAGACATATGTGGTATTAAGTAATCATCTCAAGTGTTCTAAGAAAACTGATGCTCAATATAATTTAGCTGCTGCTGTGATAAGAGTTAGGACAGGATATAAGAGATTATAGAGTCGGGACACCCCACCGCACCCCACCACCCTGCACACTCAATTTACAGAGAGAGGACTTTCCGACAAGGTTCCTAGAGAAGATAACATTTGAGCCTGGTTTTAAAGAATGGGAAAGAGTTCCCATTCTTTAAAATGGTTAAGAAAAGAAGGGAGGGAAACAGCCTAATAGGTAACACATGTTGGGCATGTGAGAGAGTATGTCCTTAAGGGCAGAGTTTCTGTTCCTGGGCTTTGCATCAATGCCAGGCAAATGCCCTTGGATGGAGAAAGCCTGTCACAGGACCCCAATTATGCTCAAACACTTACTTGGACCTATATTAACATCACTGAGCCTCACCTTCTTTCATCATTTTGGGCAACCTGATTCCAAATCTATCATGTCATCATATCATCACTTTTCCTGGGTAGAGGGTCAGTCCATGGAAGCCTTGGCCATTCAAGGACATCCTGAGAGTTGGGTGTTTCCCAGTGGGGTTGCTCATGACTGAACAGAACAATCTCCCAAGAAACAGGGGAAACTACGAAGGCATGCTTTGACAACATAGTGGAATGGGAGTGTAAGGCATTGTGGGAAAGGATTCCAGATAAATTTTGACCAAGGTCAAATTTGGAAGCAATGTCAGCTAGTGAAATCTCTCTTGGGAGCAAGAAAACTAGTGACCTAGTGGCCTTGCCCAGCACTTGACTCCCTGGATAATAATGGGCAGGTACTTTTGTAGCTCTGAGCTTCGGGTCTATCATCTGTGAAATGGGAAATACTAACTTTCCCATTCTACTTCCAAGGCATATTGTAATTCCTAGGGGATCTTTAAGTTCTATCCTGAACCCTTTTAACTTCTCATTTTACCTCTGGAAACACCCAGCTTTCCAGATGTTCCTGAGTGGCCAGAGCTTTCACAGAGGGACCCTTCTGGTCAGGAAGACTGATCACTCAGTGACAAGATGGATTCAGAATTAGGTTTTCCCAAAGGGTGAAAGAAGGTGAGGCTCAGTGACATTAACACAGGAAACCATAACCTGAGGGGATTTGATTGATTGTCTTTTGTTTCCCTGCAGGAAAATATAGGTTTGGGCCTAGCTGGAATAGGCTCTCTCTGAGGGAGGTGGCCTGCCATTGTGAGAGGAATGGGTCGATCTTTTTAAGGGCCCTTTGGAATTTAATCTTATAGTTTGAAAGAGATCACTATTATTTTCTTGTCCCTCCTAAGATCTTCTTTTTTTTTTTTTTTAACCAACTAAAAAAAATTCCAACCTTGCAGATTTCTACATGCAAGGAGGTCAGTGGGAGGTGTGAAAGTTCTAATCTTGTATCTGCTACTAACTCCATGGTCTAAAACCAATGTTTGATACTTTTTCCTCTCTTGCTTTTCCCTCCTTCCCTTCCTCCCTTCCTCCTTGCTTTCATCAGTTCCCCTCATTCTTTCTTTTGGTCTCCTCCTCTCTTTCCACTCCTCCCAACCTGCCTCCTTCTCATTTCTTCCATGTTCTGTCCATTTGAGAACATCAGTCCAGGAAACAACATACATATCTGTAATCTCAGGTTTGAGGCAAAAGTAGTAAAAGTCCTAATAAGTTTTGTGTGTCCATTAACTGAGTATTGGGAACCTCCCATTGCAAGGGTTTGCATGGTCAAGAGAGCAGTAATCTGAACAGGAAGTGAAAAATTTATAAAAAACATTCACACATGTGCTCATTGTCTCTCCCTCTGAGGTTGTCACCCACTTTCCCGCCTCTACACCTGAGCTCAGGGCTAGCTTATGAAAGTGATTGGAGTAATGATCTAAAGTCTTTGAGCTTCTGTGGGCTGATCCTGTCTCCTCTGATGTTGAAGCTGCACCAGGAACTTCCTATTCCTTTGGTAGGAATAGCTTCTGCCCTCTGTGGAAGCAGCCCTCAGCTCAAGCCATCCCAATAGCAAGCCACAGTGTTTAATGATTTGTCTGTAGAATTAGAGCTTCAGCAATAACAGTGAGAGTGCATGGATGTCCATTCCACAGAGGATCATTAGATAAGCCTTTTGTATTTGATGGTGCTTCAGTGAATTGGGCATCAGCTCAGCTTTGGCCTCCCTCCCCTTCCTTTAGCTCTAGCCCCTTTACCACTCTAAGACCTTTATAAGTGCTGCTTCTTCCTGCAGCCTCATGGGACCAGAATCGCATGGGACAGGACTCCTACGTCCTCATGGCCAGCTCTCAGACGGAGATGGAGGAGTGGGTTAAATTCCTCAGGAGAGTTGCCGGCACACCCTCTGGAGGTAAGGACCCCACCAAGCTTTACCTAGGCAGGTGTCTGTGACATCTCAATGATGAGGAGCAAATAGCTGCAGATGTGAAACTTTGAACGGTATTCAAGGGAGACTACCAGAGAACAACTCTGCACGGTCACGCCCAAGGCCTTCATTGAATGTGGAGAAAAAGTGGGTTCAGAGCCTCCAGCTTCCCTCCCTGGGTCATCTCAAAGAGCCAACTCCAGATTAGCTGGAGGGAATCCAAGTCCTTTGCACTGATCAGTGAACGTGTACAATACCCTGAAGCGGTCCTTTCTCCTCTCTGGGCCCAAGTGCCCTCCTTTGTAAAATATATGGGTTATACCAGCTGAGCCCAGATCCCCACAGCACTAATTCACAGAGCACCATGGGTCTGCCCAGCCATGGGATTTGTGGGACCCTGAGATATGTCAGTTCTTCCATAATTTTTATATTTAAAAAAAAGGGAAACATACTACATTCATGCATTTGTTAATTTCAGGGTTATTTGTTTGTTTTGCAACAGTTTCTGCAGTTAGGACCCTCCTCTGGTGTGAGACCATTACCTGGATTCCCAGAGCGCTTAAACACTTGAGATTTTAAAATGCTGAATTTGCTGCATACCTGCAAGACTCTGAAAGCTGTGCTGAAAGCATAAATGAAGCTGATCAGCACAGGAAAACAGAACTGCTGCCCAGAAGAGGGGCAGTCAGACTAGGGAAAGGCTCAGGAGTTTTTTCAGAGTCTTGCAGGTATGCAGCAAATTCAGCATTTAAAAATCTCAAGTAAATTGAGGAAATTTGGAAACAAAATACCTTAAACTACCAGAGATATTTTTATGTGTCCCTACCAGTGTGTTCATCTACATAGTTTTTCCAGAAGGACAAACATAGAATATATATGCGATTTAACAACTTTTGTTTTATAACATAAGCATTTCTCCACATTGCAATAGAATCTTAACTGATACATTTCAGGGATTATTTTGTTATAAGAAATAGAAATCCAATGATGTTAAGCAACAAAGAGGGATTTACTACGTAGATACAGTAGTTACTCAAAGAAACCAGGGCAGGAACTGGCAAAGGCCTCACCAGGGACTGGTGAAATGGAACATCAGCATTGGGCCTGTCCTGTCAATTTCTCTGGGGCCGAGCCATTTCCTGGTCTACTTTTCTCTGCATGTGTGCCTCTTGGTGAGTTAGCAGCCCCGTAGGGTATGTGCTTGTTTCAAATACTGCTGTGCCAGCCCCAGCCTCCTTCAGTGCTGATGGAAAACAAGTTCAATCTCCACAGCCCCACCCCACACTCCTAAGAAAGAGACACAACTCAGCTCAGCTGAGGTCAAGATTCCACCTGTGCAGCCAGGATCTGGTGCAGGGAAGCAATTGTGTGACTTGGGACCCACGAAGCTGGGGCTTCAGGAAAAGAAGTGGCCTGAAGAGGACAGTCCAATTCAAGAGTACCAGCCACAGTCCTCCTTAACATCTGTATCCTGTTACCAAAAAAAAAAAAAAGACTAGCATAGGTTCATTAACCATCCCCTGGGCTGAGCTGAGATTTTTATTTATTAAAGCTTGGTTATATGCTGTTGCAGCATAGGTAATCTTACCAGTGACCTTCCTTCTTGCCCTGGATCATGAGATTGTGACCTGCCCTTTTCTATCTTCTCCAGTCCAGTGCTTTAGGCTGTGGACATAGACAAGGGATGTTGTCTAGTTAGGCACCTGCAGGCTACGTACTTTCAGACTTTCAGCAGGACCTGTGTCTTCTGTGATGCTTGGCTGAGCTTTGCATGGTGTACTGCTGTACTGTTATAACCACATGGGGATTTCTCCCTCACCCCACCCCAAGAAGCAAGTCAAGCATAAGTCCTGTAGGTGGTGGAAAGTCCAGGGAAGGGAAAATCAGAGTGTGATGCTAGTTATTTATTCAAAGAACAGTGTTGGCTCTGGTGTGGCATCTCAGCTGTTTTAAAATTTGCTCATTGAACCAAATTTGCTCATTGACCTCCTTTCCTATAGCATGGTACCCATCATAGGTACCAGAATGAGAAGACATTTCAGGATAGCAGAGAGTTCCATCTAAAGCCACTAGGCAAATCAGAAATGTGTTCCTTCTATATATAAAAACAGGAAACTATCATCTTGAAGAAATAAATGACCTCCACAGAGGCCAGCAGGTGCAGGGCAAGGCCAGGGCCCTTTTGCCATCGCATGTCATCACCTGTAAAGTGCCTCTAACACAGGCCTTCTACATGGATGGGGAATGTCCCCCAAATATTGTGAGGTCACTGGGATACGTTGCTCTTGTCCCTTTCTAGGTTTTTATGAAACTTTCTATGGCTTTGTTCCACCCAGAAGCTGCCCACTTCTCACTGTGACCTTGGTTAGGATGGAATCCTTTCTTGTCCAAATTACAGCAGTAGTTTTCAAACTCATCCCCATGCTTTCACCTCTGCCTTCTTCTAGTGGTTTTCTTTCTTTGTTTTTAAATTTCAGGATATTAGGAGGTATGTGTATTTTGTTTACATACTTTGGTTTTTTGTTGTTGTTGTTGTTTTTTCCACAAATTAAGTCAAGGTTATACAAGTGCCTTCCACTCAGACGGCATCCTCCTATGGAGGACTTCTTAGCCTAAAGGGAAATGGTGATCTAGTATCTTTTGTGATAACTTGGATGGATCTGGAGACCATTCTTCTAAGTGAAACATCATAGGAATGGAGAATCAAACACATGTACTCAGTACCAGGTTGGGATCTGATTGATCAAGACTTAAGTGCACATATGGAAGCAATATCCAGCAGAGCAGCCAGAGTGAGCCTGCTCAGCCTGTCTTATCAAGAATTTTCTTGGCTCAGCGTTCTCTAATAGCCTCCCTTTCTCATGCAGCATAAAAGTCAAAAGCCATAGATGTCTTATAGCACACTATCTACACCCCCATTACCTCTCTGACTTATTCTCTGGAAGCCTCTCCCATGCTCATTTCTCTCTAGCTTCACCATCCTCCTCAAATAACTTAGGCACACTTCTGCCTCAGGGTCCTTGCACCTGTTGTTTCCTCTGTCTAGCATCCTCTTTACCCAGACAGCTGCATGGCTTGGTTTCTTACTTTCTTCAGGTCTTTGCTCAAACATCACTGCAGTAAGACTTTCCCTGATTAAGTTCAATTCTGTTGAACTTGAACTTGAACTTGAACACTTTCTTACCCCAGCCCAGCCCTTCCTGTCCCTCTGTGCTACTTCATTTTTCACCTTGGTGCAGGCTTCTTTCCACAATGTTCAATATTCTACTCATTTGTTTTGTTCATAGTCTCCCCTCACTAGAATGAAAGCTTCAATCTACTTGGCAGAAATTATTTTTCTCTATTTTGTTTAAAACCGTATCCCAGGATCTAAACAATGCTCAATAAATATTGATTCAATGAATGGGTGAAGGAATGATCTCCTTTCTTGTAGCATGTCCCATACCATATTCTACTTGCCTAGGCTTTCCTCTTCTTAAATGATCATTGGCTTATTTGAGAAATGGTTCAGTAAATGGGTTTTGCCCTCTAGATGTCAGTAGTGAGCCTTGGTGAAGCTCTTGATGGTTCAAAGACCCCCTTAGAGAGTAGGATAAGAGTTATGAAAACTCTCCCTTGAAAAACACCTGGACAGAATTTTTCTTTCAGCAGCAGAGTATTTTTCAGACACAAGGTCCATCTGAGCACCCTAGGTAATGAATCCCAGCTTTAAATTTTAGAAGGCATTCTAGTGACAGTTTTTCAGATGTGACACCTCTTCCTGCTCCCAGCCCCCTTTCTGGCCCCTTTCCCCACCCCACCCCCATCCCCAACTAGAGAGGAGGCCCCCACATGGCACTCCCAACACCTTCCTCTGGGCTCCTCCTGCCTGTAGCTGGCTCTAAATGTTCCTCTCCCCTGGGGAGCATGACATCAGCATCTCAGTCTTTTTTCTTCTCAGCAGGCTAATTTTCACCACTATATCTTAAGGGCTTGGCTGAAAAGTTTAGAGTAATTCTTTTCACCAAAAGTTCTGGATGCAAGCCCATGTTTTCCAGATTTAAGAAAGGGACCAGGCTCGGTGCCTGTGGCTCAAGCAGCTAAGGCGCCAGCCACATACACCTAAGGTGGCGGGTTCGAATCCCCAGCCCAGGCCCACCAAACAACAATGATGGCTGCAACCAAAAAATGGCCAGGTGTTGTGGCGGGCGCCTGTGGTCCCAGCTACTTGGGAGGCGGAGGCAGGAGACT